>CAJQZJ010032510.1:1507648-1573099 GCA_907164525.1 Lophiomys imhausi
TTTCTTTCTTTCTTTCTTTCTTTCTTTCTTTCTTTCTTTCTTTCTTTCTTTCTTTCTTTCTTTCTTCTTCTTCTTCTTTTTTTTTAACTAAAGGCAGTAGGACCTAAAGACAGATCAGTTAGACATTTCTGGTGCTGCTTTTGGGGCCTGGGTGACCCCCCTCAGGGAAACTGAGGCAATGGGCCTAGCAAGTGACAATCAAGTGAACGAGTGCTCTCCTTCAGAAACAGAGAAAAAGCAAGAATACACACCACATCTGTGAGGAACCCAAACGCGAAAAGCACTGCTTCCTGTGAAAATGCAGAAAATACAGAAAGTAGGGTTATCAGGATGGCCAGTGAGAGCACACAATGGTTCATCTTCATTGCCAGGGTCACTGGCTTTATAGTCAGCTAGGAAAGACACCTCTCAGTGCGCCTGTCAAGTCATTTTCAGAGAGGTTTCACTGAGGAGAGGATATCCATGTGAATGTGGGCCGCACCATCCTGGATTCCGGGACTGAAGAAGGCAGGAAACAAGCTGAGCACTGTGCTCACCTCTCCCTGCTTCCTCGCTGTGGATGCAATGTGACCAGCTGCCTCATGCGTCTGCCCGCCACAGCTAGCATCATTGTTTCTCGTTTGCTTGTCTTGTTTCCATATGTATGAGTGTTTTCTCTGCATGTATGTCTGTATATCATGTGGATACAGTGCCCTTGTAGGGTGCTGGATAAACTGGAACAGGGGTTAAAAACAGTTGTTAGCCACCATGTGGGTGCTGCGGATCCAATCTGGGTCCTCTAGAATATCAGTCGATCGATGCCCTTAACCACTGAGCCACTCCCCAGCTCCACTAAAGTCATTGCCAGCACACCTTCCCCAGGATGGTGTGTCCTGGAACTGTGAGTTGAAGAAAAACTTTCCTTCAGTTGCTTCTGTCAGGCATTTTCCCCCCAACATTTATTTATTTCTTCAAGTTACATCTCAATCACATATCCCTCCCTCCTTCCTCTCCCAGTCCCACCCTCCTACCCTCTTCCCCCTCACTCTCCTATCTGCTTTTTTTTTTATTTAAGGTGTATCTTTTCCCCCCAACAGCTTTCCTTTTTAGTCCAATAAAAGGCTTTTTTTCTTATAACAATACAATATTAAACAGTAAGAACAATTAGGCCACAATTATGAAAATTATAAGGTATAACATACATTCCCAATGTCTGGTACATATATATTTGGCAACTGATAATAATATTCTACTATCTATCTTGATGAGTTTAAAGTTCTATACCTAATTCAGTTTCATCCTAATTTGCATTACAAACTTAAAGATATCTTCTTAGACCTAGAACATCCTTTTAATTCCTAAACAACTTAAAACTTAACTGTGAGACTGTAACTATCTAGTCTTCAACCACATCAGAGACCTGAGAAGGATAAATACATATGAATATATAGGAAGTGAAGAGCTAGCAGCTTCCAAAACAAAGAAATGACAGACAACTGGCTGCCTGGACAGTCCCCAATTTCTCTTTATAACATTGGAGCATCTATCTTCAGCCTTTTGGCTCAGTGTCTCTGTCTGTCAGGCATTTTTGTCTCAGCAACATGAAAAGTTACTAAACCGGGTGTTACATCAGAGAGACACTTCTCCCACACTTCAGTGAGGCCCATCTTGTTGATCACCTCCTCTGGATGCCCTAGAGTCTGGATGGTGGCATAGATGTACACCTGTGAACCCCTCCTCTCTGAGGTCACTGTGACCCCAGACAACCCATTCATCCTCCAGCATGTATGTAGCTATGTATTTGTTCTCTTGGGCCAAGGTGTCAGGTCAAGAATCCATTGGCCCCTGAAGAGCCCCCAGTAGCTGGGATTCTTCAAACTCCTTCAGATCTGTGTAGAATTTTTCTTTCTATGTGGGAATTTTGCTTTCCAGACGAGAGACGTCACAGTGTCCCTGTAGTATTCAAAGAGGCCTGTGGAGCTAAAAGATGGAAAACAGATGTTTACTTGGCTCCTTCTCCCTTGTGACATCCTGGGAGGCTATGATAACATATGCAACTTCACCACCGAAGCCAAGGCTAAACATCCATCCAGGAGTGCTGAGTGGATTTCTGGCTGTACCTAGGCATGCTAGAGGAAGCACTCACAGTTCTGCAGTGGGTGTAGCATATCCCCACTTGGTATGATTAATGATTTCCAGAAACCTCTGAGGTTTGCTGGGTGGTACCACAAATAATTTTCTGCTTTTTACAATAACTGCCTTGATAAGAGAATTCCGTCTGGTACATGGAGATTTCTCAAAGGCTTCCTAAACTCTTCCCCAATCCTGGCTTTTCCCCCAGCCCTATCTTGAAAGGCAAGAGGAGTGCTTCCAGCTGGCAAAGGAACATCCTGTGAAGACTTGCTCTAAAATCTAGGAGGGCTTCCTGGAGTCAAGGTGGGGAACTCTCCGTGCAGGTAGAGACAATGGACAACACCTTCACGTGGCAGCCTCCCAGATCAGGTGGCTTCTGGTCCCAGTGCCCTTCCACCTACCTCTATCTGGACCTTAACATGCCACCAACAGTATAGGATACTGTGCATTCACCATGTAAATGCCCAGCACTGAGCTGCCTCACACCAGACCTGCCTCTAACATCAGCTTAATGTCATTTCTTAGGTATCACTTGGATTTCTAACCAACATCTCAAATCCAGTACTCATGTCACCAACTCTCTGTCTCCTACCACAAATCAGCCTGTATTCATTATCCAGGTATATCCTGTCCCTCCTGCTGTTCCTCCTTCTGCTGGGTTTTGATGTCCCTATTAGCTGCTTTCACTGCAGATACTGAGTGACTGACAGAAACAACTTAGGGAGGCTCTGTGGACTTGCAGCTTGATATGGTCCAGGCTGTCATGGCAATGAAGGCATGACAGAGTTCACCATGGTGGTGATGCCATCTAGGGTCACAGGAACATTTTGTTTTCTCACAGATTGAAGAATTAAAACTCAGGAAGGAAGTGTCACTGGAAATCTTGAGTCTGGTAAAGTCACTGTATGATTCTGGGGTACTAGCATTCTCTTCTTGGGATTCTTAGTCTCATTAATGAAAAATAAGAATAGACTTGAACAGAAGTTTGAGGCCAGTTTCTTAGAGTTTAAGAGAAAAGTCCCCAGGGCGGCAGGTTGGAAATCCTTGCAGCTGGCTGGAGGAGAAGAGTGGAAAAGAGAAGGAATAAAGCCAAGCCATTTAAACGGCTGGACGTCAGACACTCGGCATTGAGGCAGCTTTAGAAATAACTAAGGAAGCCCACAGAACCAGAGACTTAGGTTCTCTGGTCAGCATCCGAAAGAAAGAGACAGAAGAGGAGAAAAATGGAAAGTCACGCCTCTCTGAGTCAGGTCTTGGCACCGGCAGATCCTGGAGAACCTTGCGGCCACTCCTAGAGACTGTGTTAGGGTGAGAGCCTTGGAAGGAAGAGCACTTTTTGCAGAGTAAACCCCCAGTCATCTCCCTTCCCACCCAGCTGAAATTACTCTTAAGGAAGAGACAAGGGCATGTCTCACCTAGAGGGCAATTCCATCTCTACTGTCACAGTGGGAGCACGTGGCTGGGACTCTTCACATCTCGGTGGAACAGGAAGTGGAGAGCTCAGGTCAGAACTCTAGCCGGGTTATGGCACTCAAAGCCCCTATCCATCTCTGTGGCTCTCAAAGCCCCTACCCATCTCTGTGGCTCTCAAAGCCCCTACCCATCTCTGTGGCTTCACCTGCTAAAGGTTCCACAACTTCCCAAAGAGCCTCATCAGTTGGGGTCCAAGCATTCAAACACATGACCCTGTGGGGACATTTCACACAGAGTCATTTGTTGAAATTAAAACATCCCCTCATTGTGGGAAGAGGGAGGCCTATGACTTGCAAGACCCGGGAAGGTCCTGAGAGTCATAAGATTCACTAGGTCCCACCCAGAGTTATAAGAGCAGTGACTAGTTGCTACAGAGAGGAGGGTCTAGTAGAGCCACCTGTCAGCCATGCAGGGAGCTCCAGGGACGCAGCCTCAGAGACATATGACTTGAGGCGGGTCACAAGGGTCACACAGCAACTCAGTGACACAGCTGCTGAGTCAGCTTCACTCCTAGCAGTGACTCCAATAAACTCACGGGTTCCCCAAGCCAGACTTGGCTGGGATTGCTTCTTTTGTCTGTAGCTGATGGCCTATCTGGGGATATAGACATTAGCCCCCGTCAGGTAAAGCCACACAGCCCACACCCAAACCATTTTCAGTGCATCCTCCAGCTTTGCAAATCCCACCGCACACAGACCTTGTGTTTACCTCTCTCACTTTCCATCTTTCTCTCTCCCCCAGTTCCACCCTGTATGTGTGTGTGTTGTTCATGTGTGCCTGTGTGTGCATGTGTGTGTGGTGTCCATGTGTGCGTGTATGTGTGTGTGTGCTGTTCATGTGTGCGTGTGTGTGTGCATGCCAGAGGCTGACTCTGGATGTCCTTTTCAATCACTCTCCACTTTATTTTTTGAGACCTCGTCTCTCACTGAACCTGAAGTTCACTGATTCAAGTAGACTGACAGACAGGGCAGCATGGCCCAGGATCCCCGTGTCTCCATTGCTTTGCAGACTCATGCTGTCACATCTGGCATTTACGTGGGTACTAGGATCCAAACGTAGGTCCTCATGCTTGGGTGTCTGAGCCACCCATCTCCCTAGCTGTATCTTTAAGTGACTTTACTTATTTGCAACACTCCATCTCTTCCCGTCTACTTCCTGAACCAAGTGGGAAACAATCATTTCCCCAAAGAGCCTTTTGTTTGTTTGTCTAGGGGTCATTTTTGAGACGGTGTCCTTTCCAAGCCCAGGTTGGTCTTGAAGTTGAGGTCTTCCTGTCTCTACCTCTTAAATGCTAGGACTACAGGTCTGCCTCACCACACCAGGTTTCCAAAGAGCCTTCTAAAATGAAGCAAGGTTTCAAGGTCACAGTCTGGGCCCTGCACATGGCACTCACTCACTGCTTGTGTTAGTCACTGTTCTATTGCTGGGAAGAGACAAGACCGAGGCAAGTCTTATAAAAGGAAACATTTATCTGGGGGCTGGCTTACAGTTTCAGAGGCTTAGTCCATCATCATTGTGGCCAGAGAGCTGCCGGAGCAGTAGCTGAGACCTTTACATCCTGATTGGCAGGCAGACATAGAGATCCCGCCTGACATGGGTTTTTGAAACCTCAAAGCCACCTCCCAGTAACACATTTTCTCAAGAAAGCTACACCACCTATTCCTTCTAATCTTTTCAAACAGCTCCACACTCTGGTGACTAAGCATTCAAACACATGAGCCTATAAGCGATAGTCTTATTCAAACTACCACATTGTTCCTTGGTGTTATACCTGTCCCCGTTCTGGTGACAGGGCTACAAAAGATACACTTTTAAAGAAAAAGGGAAAGAAAATTATATCTCATGAGCATCATGATACAGTTAATTGAAACAGAAGTTAAGAGTCTATACTTGGGGAGGCAGGGCTAGAGAAATGGCTCACTCACTGGTTAAGAGCATTTGCTGTTATTACAAAGGACCTGGGTTTGGTTCTGAGCACTTACAAGGCAGCTTGCAACCATCCATAACTCCAGTCCCAGGGGATTTAATGAGCTCTTCTGCCCTTCATGGGTATCAGGCACACACAGGTACACTGACATATATGTAGGCAATGCACATACATTAAATAAGTGGACTTACCATGTGTCATGCCTGCTCTAGATATACAGAGAAAAACAACAGTTAAGAAGGTTTTCTTGAGCCGGGCGGTGGTGGCGCACGCCTTTAATCCCAGCACTTGGGAGGCAGAGGCAGGCGGATCTTTGCGAGTTCGAGGCCAGCCTGGTCTACAAAGTGAGTCCAGGACAGCCAGGGCTACACAAAGAAACCCTGTCTCGAAAAAACAAAAACAAAAAACAAAAAAAAAAAAGAAGGGTTTCTCTCTGACAGAACATAAGGTCTAGCAGAAGAAAGATAGTTAATTAATATACAGGACGAGGCCAGAGAATGATGGGGGCTTAAAGAAGGCCTGATAAAAATGGCCTACTGGATAATGGGGGTA
This sequence comes from Lophiomys imhausi, assembly GCA_907164525.1. NCBI lineage: Eukaryota > Metazoa > Chordata > Mammalia > Rodentia > Muridae > Lophiomys > Lophiomys imhausi. Next base: position 1,513,713 of record CAJQZJ010032510.1, read on the forward strand.
GGTCACACCTGGTGCCTGTCCTCTAGGGCAGGGGCAGCTCTCCAAGGACATGTTATGGAGCTGGAGTCGGCTGGCTCTTCAGACCTGGGACAGAGAAGACAAGAAGTACAAATCTCAGACCAGAAGAATAAACTCAGATTGTCTGAGGGCCTGGAGGTCTGAGGCAGCAGGTGACCAGAGTGAAATGGAGTGAGAGGTCGAGCTGGATCTCACTGGAGGGCTGACTTGTATCAGTGGAAGCTTTTCAGAGGGATTCCAAGGCATGGAAGAGAAACCAATCTTCTGAATATGTGGAACAGATGCTTCAAAGGAGCCAAGGGCCTCCAGTGACAGTCCAGGGATATCATGGAAGTGGCCACAGGGAGATGTGGGCAGACATGAGGGATAATGTGGAGGTAGGACTCATAAAACTTTGGAGTAAACCCAGTGATGGGGTGTTGTTGGTAGGGTTTGGGTGGCCTCTACTTATCCACCCATCAATATGGTGGATGCCCTCTACAAGGATGCCCTTGTAATGTCCTCTCTGAATATGGCAGGGCTTGTGACTTGCTTCTAACAACCCGTGGTGGAATGGCACCTCTGTGTTTACATTACATAAGGTCACACTCCTGGCTTGCCAGCTGCCTCTCTGTGTACGTTCACCTGGCTCATCTCGTCAAGGCCATATGGAGAGGCCCTTGTGGCAAGGAATAGAGTCTGGATGGTAGCCAGAAAGGAGCTGGTGCTTCAGCCCAGTAGCCCACAGGGATCTGAACCTCGCCAAGAACCGTGGGGAAGGGTAGTCTGAGGCTCAGCTGGAACCTCAGCCAGGCAAGGCCTTGTCTACAGCCTTGTAAGAGGTGGTTTAGCAGAGGAGGGTATGGTATGTGCCTGCCCTTGGGACCTCTCAGGTCAGGAGGCTCCAGTAAGCCCTGCCCAGGAGGAGCAGAATGGAGGGTCCAGCGCAGTGTCTAGGCCTGAGTAAGGTGGAGCTAATTACTGAGGTAGGGATGCCTGGGGAAGGAAGACAGGCTCATGGAAGGCAGGAACAGAGATTTCAGTTAGGTGGCTGGATAGCTGAGCACAGAGCCCAGTAAGATCTGGTAACCAGCAGCTTATAGGCATTGTTCAGTCGGCTCAGGTGTGTTAGACCACAGGTTCCCCCTCCCCCCCACCCCTTCAATGGTGTTGTGACAGTCTGGGATGGACTCTCCTGGGACACATATCATAGCATCCTTCCCCTGCGCATGTGTATCGTCTATGCTAGGTCATTTCTCCATTGACATGGGATTTATCCCTTGTGGGTCTGGACTTGGACATTTACATACTTTTCATGACATTCTGATCCAAGCTTTGACACACACACACATCCCTAGCCTTCCACCCTGGATCCTGCAGCTAATGTGAAGTATGGTCTGAGAGCTCACATGGGAAAAGAAATGGAGGTGATCAGGATGTAACTGAGGATCTGCTATTTATCTGCTACGTGAGAGTTGTACTGGCTTTACGATCTCAGGAGTGGGCACTTTCTAAGATGCTGTTCAGCAAACAGGCCTCATGTTGTCCTCCTTCAGCATCAGATGGATATCTCTAGCCATTTCTCTGTCACAGGAGCTCCTCCTTGGCCTTGTAACAACCTGCCCCTTTCCCTTCTCTTGATTCAACTCAGGTGGTTCCATGTTGAGGACATTTTCTGATCTCCCCCAAACACCAGACACTAGCTATAACTACATTGTTTACTTTTTAATTGTAGGAAGATTCCAATCTTCTCACTAGACTCCAAACTCCAAAAGAGGTCTTATTTTACTAATTTTGAATATTTTTGCCTTATTCTTCATTAGTTCTACAAGTCAGAAGACACCTAGCACATGATGGGTATGCCAAGAGTAAATGAGAAAAGCCTGAAACCAGGAATGGTGACACACACCTGTAATCCCAGCACTGGGGATGAGGAAGAGGTTAGAATTCAAGGCCACGCTGGGTTATGTGAGATGTGGTCAGAGGAGAAGGAGGAGAGGGTAAGGGTGGGATAGAGAGAATCAACGACTATAATACATTAATAAAAGTGGTTTGTGTTCTCTAGCAAAGGAGATGCTTGTGGGGTAGGCTGGGAGAGCACGACGTGTGTTTATGAAATAAGAGAGGGAACTTGCATTTACTAGGTTTTAGGGAAGGAATGGAGAGGGGCTTCAAGGGACATTGAGACGAATCCTTCAGGCAAAGTGTTTGTCAGCAATGCAGCAAGCCGTGTCTTGAGGGTCTGAAGTAAGACTAGGCAGTAATGTAGTTGGAACACTTCTTTTAAAAGTTTACAAGGGAAGAGAATGCCTACCACCTTGAGGAAGCAGGCTTGGTCAATGTGTGATCTGTCTGTGCTGTATGACTGAGACAGGATAGCAGGGGTATGTGATGGGCCACTCTTTCCTTGGATAGGTGAGCGGGTCTTCATGCACTATGATGGTAGTCAGGCACTTCTGATCCACACAGGCTGGGGACCGAGGAGCTGGGCACATTGTCCTGCTTGCCACCTTCTCTGCTTAGGGCCCAGTTTCCTGCAGGGCCTCTTGCAAGATTGACATCCTACAGTGGGAAAGTCCTGAGGAGGCCTTGAAGACACAGTGGTGGAGGATTTATCTGGCAGACATAAAATGAAAGCCACGAGAGCTTTCAGTGATGGGCTGTGTCTCCTTAAGTGGGTTGTTGAGCAACAAACCCTTTAATTTTGTTGGTATGGCTTTGGTTCTAGGAGCCAGGAAGCTTTGCGGAGAGAGAGACTAGAAACAGGAAACAGGAAGGAGAAGCTTATCCCCAAGCCAGGTACTTGCCAGGCTTGGCTCTCCTTGGTGCCTTCCTGAAAAGGAGCCACATGAGGTTCTTATTAACCATGTGCCCTAGGCTGACTGTGCAGAGCCAGTCACTCATTCACAATTTATAAGTTGAGACTCAACCAGAGATTTGCATTGATGTGTATGTAGAATAACTGTTTTTCTGTTCATGGTTACATCATCAAAAAAATTTTGTTTTTGGTTTGGAAGAGAACATGTATGTGCTAATACATACATTCTTGAGTATAGATATGTGTTCTTGTGTGCACATGTGTGTGTGTTTGTGTATGTATGTCAGATTTTTGTCACTGTGACCAAATACCTCACAGAAACTACATAGGGACAAAGATTTGCTTTGCTCACGGTTTCACAAGTGTCAGTCCACAGTGGCAGGAAGGGCATGAGGGAATAGAATAGCTCCCAGGATGGTGGACAGAAACAGTGTACCCAACACAGGGAGAAGCCAGGGCAAGAGACTCAGCTCTAATACACACCTCGTGGTCTGCGTCCTCCGAGTCGAATTTTGATTCCATCAGTGAGCCGTCATGATTTCATTGTCTCTAGAAACACCATCACAGTGCAGCCAGAGTCCTGCTTTACAAATCTCCTAGGTGTCTCATCTCTCAAGCCAACCAGGTGGACAAGATTAAGCATGACAGTGTGCATGTGTATAAAAATTATTGTTTATACAAATATACATGAATATCTTTTTACCCAATGATGAGGCTGCAGGGGAATAAAAACCTATTTGTTAGAGTCCAACTCCTCATGTAGGCTCATCCAGTAAGAGAGAAGCTACGGCCTAGCAGCAGCAAAAACCTCTGCCTGCCTGGAATATTTTATAGAAAAACTTCACCAAGCTGGTTGCTTTCCTCTTTAGCCTCCAGGTCCCAGTGGCAATTACTGGAGTATGTATTTTTGTGACAAGCTGTGCCGTGTGGTTTCCAATTCCACCAAAAATCAGTGGTCGAGGGCTTCAAAGAAACAAAGAATGACATCAGAAGTCACTCAATTCAGAGCAAAAAGCCACTTGATGTGGCCAGAGGAACAGAGGGGTCAAGTTCACCATTCCTACCCAGGAGGGGAACACAGGGTGCCTGCCATCCAGAGTCAACAAACATGGTCACAATTGCCCTAAAGACTTTCAATTTAGGAAATCAGAGAGTGGATAAACACATGTCTACCCATGTTTACACCAAAAGAGCTAAGTTATTGAAGCTTTTCACTTTGAACATGCTGGACTTAATTAATCACAAAATTTGTTGGTAGGAAGCAATTTACTCCTTGAAACATAAATACAAGAGGGATGGGCTGCAGCCTGCTGACATGGCTGTGGAAGGGGACCACACTCCAGCCCCAGCTCCTCGTGGTGCCACAGATCCTCAGCAACAGGAAAAAGACATTTTTTAAAAGATTAGATTCATGACAGCTTGGGAAGAGTATGGGTGACATTGAGATGCCCTGAAATGATGAAGCCATTTTGGAAGACAAAAAACAGATGGGATTAAGGTGACAAGAATTAAAGAAACCTCAGTTCAACATGTGTTCAGGAGCTGCCTAGGAGGATAAGATCAGCCGCAGAGAAACCTCAAAGCCCAGTGCCAACCATTACAGAAGCAGGGGAGGGACTTTGGTGAACAGGATGGTAATTAAGAGCTCCCTACAGAACCACTGAGCCAGTGGCTGTGAGGTCCGCTTCGGCCCAAGACGAAACCCACACCAGCTACCCATGTGATGCTCATTAATCAGCTTATTCATTCTGAGGTATAAATGGATGTGCAAGATCCCCAGATATTTGGAAGGAAGCCATTTTTAAAATGGGCCAGGGAGACAAGTAGGTTGCTAAAATGTTTATGTAGCAAGCACATGGATCTAAGTTTGATCTCTAGAATCTCTTGCAGCATGGATTTGAAATCCCGGTGCTGGGGGCTGAGGGACAAGTGAATCCTTGGGACTCCCTGGTCAGCCTGTCTAGCCAAGTCAGTGAACTCTATGTTCAGTGAGAGACTCTGCCTCAAAAAGTAACATAGTCGGGGCTGAAGGATGGCTCAACACTTAAGAGACTGTCTGTTCTTATAGAGGACATGGGTTTGACTCCCAGCACCCACATGGCCACTCCAACTCCCTGTAACTCCAGTCCAGGGCATCCAGTGACCTCTTTATGGCCTCCTTGGGCAGCAGGCACACAAGTAGTACATGCATATAGACAAAATACCTATATACATAAAATAAAATAAAATAGAATAAAACGAAGATAGAGACTTAGTAGTTAAGAATACATCCCACTGATGCTGAGGACCGGAGTTTAATTCCCAGCACCCATACTGGATGGTTCTCAAACACCTGTAACTCCAGCTCCAGGGGTTCCAACGCTCTCTACTGACCTCTACATGCATCTGTACCATGTGTACATACCCCACCCGAAACATAATTAAAGTACAATTTTTTTTCAGGACAAGGTTTTTCTGTGTAGACCAGGCTGTCTAGGAACTCACTCTGGAGACCAGGCTGTCCTTGAGCTAACAGAGATCTGTCTCAATCTGCTTTCCAAGTGCTGGAATTAAAGATATACACCACCAATGCCCAGCAAAACAAACCTTTTTAAAAGTAACAAAAATACCTGCAAATTTTTAAAGAAAATTATGGTAGAGACAGATTAATGAAGACACAATGTTGCCCTCTGGCCTCCACAGGCTGGGGCATGCACACTCACAGAGTGGAGTATGTACAAACACATGTACAGATATGAAAGAAATTCATTAAAAATAAGAAGAGACAAACCACTAACCTCAGATTAAGTAGATAATGTATGTTGGAGAGGAACTTCTAAACTTTGCAGCTAGTGTTCTACAGGGGACAAGAGACGCAGTTGTGCCGTCAAACAAGACTAAGCAGTTATGGGCAGAAGCAGAAGCCTAGTCCCCTTAGGATGAGGTATGAGGAGAGCACAGGTCTTCACGGAGGGAATGAGCAGATGGCTGCTCTCTTTCCTCCCTCAGCAGCTGATATGACCCTCTCAGGGTCTCCTTTCTACATGTGTAGAGCTTGCCACACTTAAGCCTATTTACAGATACACATGCATACATTTTGGCTAGAATCCACTACGAGGGAGAATACACTTTTGCCTTTTCTTTCTGAGATTAGGTCGTCTGGTTTAATATTATCCTCTCCAGATACATCCATTTTCCTATATTTTATGATTCATTTCTTTAGAGGCAAACAACACACAGATGACTGGACTTGGGACACACTGAACACACACCCTGTCCCTCCTCCTCAACAAATCTCCCAAATTCTCTTCAAGGTAAACAAGATGAGGACCCACTGCAAATCTAGTACCAGCTAGCGCCAGTGTGTAAAAACTAGATTATTGACCTCTGACCCAAAGCCGCATCTAACAGCACATAGCCCCATGGGTCCAGCTCCAGAGCACCGTGTGAGAACTTGCTTAGACCCTTGCTGTGTCAGCACATCCACTCTACAGCAGCAGCGAGGCTTCTTTGTGGGCATCACAGCATTGACTTAATATCTTCTCCTCCACATTAAATAACTCAGGACTCTCACACCTTCTGCTGAGCTGCATTTGGTTTCTCACCTTTTCTCTGATAACTTTTAAGTGGATTTGTCAACATCAGCTTCTCTAATTGACAGGTTGAGGTGCCAGGGGCAGGACCCAAGCACTTTGCAGGTCTTCCGCCATAATGGATGTCTGTTTCTGATCATGGGTCAAGAGGATGGCTAATGAGGATGTTGCTGTTTTCATCCAAGTGGTGCTGGAGGTGGACATATAGCCGAGATGCTGCTAGAGTATCCTAGAACCCCAGACCACGAATCCATGGCTGTAAGTGCAAACAGTTTCAGAGATATCTGGCATCCCTCTGTGCTTTTGAATTGTGCTGTTATGTTTTCTTTTATTGTTTTTTAAATCTCACAACATGAGGCTAAAAAGATCATTTTCCATGTCTCGTTAAGTAAGACTTTACAAAATCCTGCTTATGATGTTAACAAATATTTAGAAACAATGCAGATTTTCTTGGTGAATTCCATTCCAACTTTTGTTCTGTCCTTAATTGAAGAAAATAATCATTTGATTCATGAGCTCCATGCCAGCCACATAGCTAGACTCACCAAAACCCTAAACATCCTCAGGAGCTCTAATGGGCAATGAACAAACAGAGTTCTTCTGGGAGCTCAGGCACGCCGGCCGCTGCTTTCAGTTACTTCCTGCTTGCTCAATGCTTGCGTCAGTTCTTCAAACCCCATGAAGGGCATGGAAGATGATTAGAGTTCCTCCTGCTGTGCCGACACTGTGAGAGGCATCTGCCAGGACCTCAGAGGGTACTCAGAGAAGTCCAGGTGTTCGTGAAGACATGGAAGATGATCAGAGTTCCTCCTGCTGTGCAGACACTGTGAGAGGCATCTGCCAGGACCTCAGAGGGTACTCAGAGAAGTCCAGGTGTTCGTGAAGACATCTTACTGGGGACTTGCACTCAGGGCTGTATACCGTTCTTCAGAGTAATGTTTGGCTTCTCATTTTTGTTGTTGTTGTTGTTGTTAGAGTCAAGAAGAGCTATGTCAGGATCACTTGGGAATTCTTGGTTCTGGAAGCTTCTGAACCTGCTCCAGCCCCTAAGAAAGAAGCCTGCTTGCTGTATACCAAGTGAAGCTGTGTCTGATTGGTTAAATAAATGCTGAGGCCTTAAATTGGGCAAAGGTAGATGTAGGCAGGACTAAAGTATGTGGACTCTGGAAGCAGAGAGGTTCATGGGAAGAAGAAGCCTCCAGTAGAACCAGGAGCAGCCTCCAGTAGAAAAAGCCTCCAGACAGTAGAGAAGAATAGAAGCCAGGAGCAGGAAGAAGGAGACACATGATGGGGTAGATTAAAAAAGAACCTCATTCCATGTGGCCAGGAACATTGGCAGGGCATGGAGAATAACAGCCCAGGGGACGTATGTATATTAGATGGGGCTTTATTCAGGGATAGAATTATGAACTAGCTTAGATGGGTTAAGATTGCTCAATCCAGGCCAAGCCTTGTTAAAATCCATGTGATCTCTGTGTGCTTCTTTATAATGACAGGTTTAATAATTAATTCTACATTTCTGTTTTCAGTTTTTATTGGATTTGTTATTAGTATGTGCATGTGTCTGTGTACACATACGCCATGTGTGTGCAGGTGCCCAGGGGACCAGAAGATGACACTGGACCTTGGCTGTTACAAACAGGTGATGAGTGCTAGGAATCGAACCCAGGTCCTCTGGAAAAGTAACAGACACTCTTAACCACTGAGCCATGTCTTCAGTCCCTACAGTTTCTCCTCTTCCCTCTCTCTCCTCTCGTTTTTCCTTCTTGAAGAGAAGTGACTATTGGGTATAAAGTATTGCTCAGTTTCTTAGTTCCCACCTTGAGCATTGTATTTAACTCAGCAAATCTTGTTAGAGCAGACATATCTTGTTCAATCAAACCACACCGCACTTTAACATCGGTTGGATCTTGTCTAAATGGAAGAACGGATAGTCCAAGGCAGTCAGCAAGGTTCTACATGTGGGACAGAGAGGTGCTGTACCACTCAGGGGTGTCCTCCTCTGACAGGAGGGCTGGCCTACACTCAAGAGATGTCCACTGCAAGAGGAGACTGGACCACTCTACATCTCCCCTCATTCTTTTCTTTGCAAGGTTAAAACGAGCCTTTGTAGAAGAACTGGAATTAGTGTGTTGAGGCAACTGAATTTACGAGATGGAATCAGAGTCTAAGTAATTTACTAGGCTCACACGAAACCTCTACAGACATGACTCCCCAAAGCACATTAGCACTCTGAAGTGGAAGTTTATTACCTAGGCCTGGTAATACCATGGTCTAGGCCTGAGCCTTCCTTCACTGTGGTCCCCATTGCTTCCAGGAGCAATGTACAGGTGTTTGGAGCTGACCCCACAATGCTAAACGATGGCTGTCCCTGGCTGTGATACTTGGCCTCATCTCCCTTCTGTCTTTGACTTGGCTCAGCCTTGATCCATCTTTCACCCTTCTGTGTCTCCCTGTCTAGCTGAGTCCCCAGTCTTACAATTCCCCCAGTTATCCTATACACTACCAAGGCGTGAGTGAGTGCTTAAGAATTGTTTCTTAGCCACCTTGGAAGATGCAACTCCTCACCCTGTCCTCTGCCTGCTTCTTGGGGCCCATTGGGTTCCTTGGTCTCAAGGTGCTGTGAGGTTGAATCCATTGACAGACCGGTGTACTGGAGGAAAGCATGCACACCGTGAGTCTTGCCTGAGAACTCCAGCGCACAGGACTTAGGTTGGTAAGTCAATCATCACATCCCTGGTGAACAAAGGACTGAGGAAATAGCTCACTTGTTAAAGTGCTTTGCTCCCTTTCCCCTTATTTTAAAAGTTTGTAACCTCAACCAGTGAGATGGTGGTGGAGGTAGGGTCCCTGAGCAAGTCAGCTCTTGGGACCAGCTGCACATAGGCAACTGGGGTTTAAATGATACATCTTTCTGGATGTGCAAGGCACAGAACAGTCAAGGAAGACATGTGACGTTACTCTAGCTTCCACACTTCATGTGTATATATGTGCATGTGCAGTGATACACATACAAAAATGCACACAGACACACAAAAACACTTATAGACACACCAAACACACACACACCATACACATAGACACACAGACATACCACACACACACACACACACACACACACACACACACACATAGATGCACAGACATACCACACATAGACTGCACAGGAAAACCATAACATACTGCATACACACCACAGACACATACATACACACACACACATAAACACACATACCATACACATAGACACACAGATATACCACAAGCCCACACCCATGTGCAGAGGATCAACAGCTCTCCTAAGAAGCCTTAAGTGACTTGTTGGCCTTAAATTGGAAAAATGCATCCTTTTATTATTGTACAAGGTCAGTGATTGCCACAATATAACACAATGTCAGGGACAAGTTCAAAGCAGTCTCCGTGGTGGAAGGAAAAACTTCCATTCCATTTTGAGTTCATAGGAGTGGACCTGCCTGACCTAGCGAACCTGAGAAACCACTAGTTTCAGGCACCAGCCCCAGGAACTGACAATAAAATTCGCCACCCTAAGGGCAGCCAATCAGGAGATAACACCCGCGTAGCCGCCTAGCTGCCCCCAATCAGATTAAAGGTTACCTAACCCTCAATGGAATTCCCTTTTAGTTTAAAAAAGGCCTACGTGCCTTCGCTCTGGGTCACCATTTTGTATGAATGATTGACCCCAAAATGCTGGTTGTTTCTGCAGAATAAACTGCTCTCTGCTTTTTGAGTCTGGGGTCTTTCTTCAGTGATTCTTGGACCCTTACAATGGGAACATAGGGCTCCCTAGATTCTTCTCATCCCACGGGGTTTCCTGGCCCCTGAGGGATGAAGCTGTGGTTTAAACCTGAGGATGTGGGCTGCCTTACTTGCTCTGCTTTCTATAGTGCCCACGTGAAAGTTACCTTACATGAGCATAGCACGAAGGTTACCCTTCTCCTTCTCTACCCTTCTTCAACAGGGAAAGAAAACCATGTCAAATGGAGTCAAGTGAGCAATCTCTGCCGAGACTGGAGAAGCTCTGGGGTTACAGGATCGACCACCACCCTGCGCTTTTTATGTCCTGTGTATGGAACCCAGGTTCTCCTTTAATGATTGCTTTATCTCCTCAGACCTTGGTCTGGATAATGTTAAAACAACAGCATGGTTAAGAATGCAGCTCAGAGGCAGATGGTTTACCCAGCACACCCCAGGCTCAATCCCCAGCACCACAAACAAAACAAAAAACCCACCACCACAACCGACGAAAATAACAACAAAAAGCACCCCAAAATCCCAAATCATAATATACTTGTTCACAGTTGGTGACTGAAGGTCAAGATCAAGGTGGGGGGTTGGAGTCTGGTAAGGGCCTGCTCTTCAGAGGGGGCCTTCGGTTGAAGCCAACAAACAAGAACAAACAAACAAGTCTTCTCTGGGCTCTTCCGTCAGAACTCATCCTATCTGTGAGGCTCCGCCCCCTTGACCTTTCACTCTCATGATGTAACCACTTGTACTATCACCTCCTTGGCTAATGAATTTCAACCAGTGACTTGAAGAGATACACTATTCAAACAGCAAGGGGTGAAGGGTTCCCACCTCTCCAGCCAGTCTCCAGCATCACTGAGGTAGGGACCTGGGGGTAGTGAGTTGGCCCAGGTTTCAGGTCATTCTCCTGGCTCCTACTTAATTTTCCTCTCTCTCAATTCATTTCCATCTTCTCTTCCCAATGGTCTTGTCCTATAATTAGCTTTGATTCTTTACACCTCCTGCACCACCTGTATGTACCCTTGTTTCCCTCTGCTTGGCCCCCAACCACTATGTAGATAACCATTCTCAGAGGCCAGAGGACACTGGCAGCCATGGTGTGAAACAGCAAAAGTTTTATGAATTACTAGCTAGAAAGGAAGACAGATATATTGATAGATTTACTTATTTATTTGTTTATTTAGCAAAACTCCTCTCTTGGAAGTTCTCAGTAATGTCTTCATTTTTGTTGAGTATAATTTTTAGGTTGAAATCTATCTGGAAAACTTCCAGAGCCCAGTGATTGTAGAAAGATTGAAATACAGAATGGATAGTCCAAACCCGGGTCGCTCCAGGTTTGCATGCATCTGATGAAACCTAAGACCATAAGATGGATGTTGACTAAAATCACCCAATTCCCTCACCCTTACATGGGAGACTCGGGGTAACAACTGGGCTGCCCGGGAGCCCACAAGCAGGTTACCCAGTTCAGTTGCAGAGCAGGATGGTTCTTGTTTGCTAACTCTGGGGATTACTTTGTTCTGTATATCTCTCATGGAGAAGGAGTGGCCCCCAGGAACAAGGGCTCTAGGATGAGGCTCAGCCATGGCTTCCCACTATGTACCCTTCTGCCAGATTTTCATTCTAATGTGTATATATTCATTCTTAAATGATTAAGATTCTAGAACACATTTTTGATATGGGAAGAAAGGCTTCAATATTTATTAGTTCAAGGGAAATAAAGAGAACAGTCTGGGGAGGAAGGCATTGGACTGCCGGGCTCTATGTCCTCACAGTAGTGCCTGCAGCTCTGCCACGTTAGACCGCATGCTGGGAACAGGGCTGGTGGTGCAGATGGTTCTTTCATGTTATTTTAGTAACAGTAATACCTATGATTAAAGGGAATGAGGAATGCGAGAAGAATCCATGCACATCTGCATCTGCAGCCAGGACATATTAACATTTTATTGTATGATTTAGTAACACTGATTTTTTTTTTTTTTTGTACTGGGCATAGAAGGAGAGATTGAACAAGGACTCACACATGCCTGGCAAGCACTCCACCACCGAGCTGCACCCGACCCTTTTTTTTACTTTCTATTCTGAGGTAGATTCACACGGTCCTCAGGCTGAGCTGTGCTCACAAGCCTGCTGGAGCAGGCTGGGCAACAAAGCACATGTCCTTCCGGGTCACCTCTCCTCACTCAGTGACACATCAGGAACACGTTCTAAACACCGCACCGTAGCCCGAGCCTTGCTTGCTGATGGAACCCTTGTCACTAACCTGGGGAGGGCTGGTATCTGACCTACTTGTATGGTAGGTTTGAACAAAGCCGAGATGATAGCTATCCAAAAGCTTTGGGGCGGAGGGGTACAGTCAGACAGCTCAGTGGGTATTGAGCAACGAAGCGTCATAACTTAAGTTCTTTTCCCAGGACCCACTGGCTGGAAGGGAAAAACTGACTCCCAGAAGTTGTCCTTTGATTCCCACAGGCATGCCATGGTGGGTGCGTACCCCGCCACACCCCCAAACCAGACCAAATAAACACAAACATTAGAGGCTGGAGAGAGAGCATGTTAAGTAAAGCGCTTGTCCTGCAAGGTGAGGACGGAGATTGATCCTCAGCACTCAGATTAAAGGGCCAGGCATAGTGGCACATGCTAAAATCTCAGCTCTGGGGAGTTCGATACAGTTAGAGACAAGAGGACCCTGGTGCTCACTGGCCAGTCATTGGCTTGTTGCTGGGTTCCAGGCAGCATTCCTGAAACTGACACTGTGCACCGTCCTCTGAGCCTTTACACACGTGTGCCCTTCGCACCCTCCGCCCACGAACCCACTACAGCGTGTGCCCTTCGTACCCTCCACCCACGAACCCACCACAACGTGTGCCCTTCGCACCCTCATGCCACACATGAGCAAAAGCAGAGTTTTAGAGCACCGAGTGTCACATAGAAGCACTGAGTCGAAGGTGGCTACATTCATTAAAAACACTGGTGTGAATATATTTATTTCTGTGCAGATTTGTTGTTTTTGTTTGGATGGAATCTTAGAAGTAGTGTGTCTGAAACACAAGCAGACTCCCTACCTTGCCTGAGGCATGCCGTCCCTAGGCAATGTCAACCATGAGCCAAGAACTTCGCCTGAGGTGCACGTGCCTACGGTGGGTTTGCTCCCTTTCTTTGCCCACTTTGGGTAATTTATTTTAATTGGCCAATTACAGAGAAAACATGACCTCACCTTAACGCTTAGTTCTTTAATTACTAGTGAGATCAAGCATAGTGTATGTGCTATAAATAGTGCATATTTAGTGCCTCTTTTGAGAATTCTTATTTTTCTTTTTTCCCTAAGTTGTAGTACGCTTTAAACATTTCCAAAAATTTCACATGATCAAAAAGTCAGTGTTTTTATAGTTACGTTGAAATCTTTATGTCATCATCTGTAGTTTATTGGGTGTTTGGGTTGGTGAACCTCATTTTAAGTGATGTTTTATGTAGGGTCTCTATCACCATGAGGCATACAGTAGATATGCCACGGTGGGCCGTGAGCCCAGTAAATCACGGGGTTCAGTCAGCCATTAGAATCAATTGAAGTCACAAAACAATCAAATATGTTCCTTTAAAGCCTATACTTAACGGAAACAATAGGACAATAATTTTTGTCACTTGGAAACTATTTTTTCAAGTTCTTCAACTCATGAAGTCAACAAAGAAGTTCTAGGTCCCAGACTTGCAAGTGAGGAAAAAAAAATCTCAAATGTAATGTGCCTTTAAAAACTTCCAGCACTGATGGATTCAGAGGAGTAGGGGTGACTGCTGCCAAGCCTGATGACATCTCAGTCCCGGGACCTACACGGTACATGCATACACATCCACACACATGCCCACACATGCACATATGGACATGCATGCACAGCACATGCACACACACACAAACACACATGCACACACACTCACACACTAGTGTAAAGTATCCTACTTGGAGAATCTGGCTCACTGCACCATGGTCACATGAGGAACAGGACAGCACAGCTGCTGTATGACCCCAGGTTGTCATTGCTACAGTGCCCTGCTAGATGCACCCTCAAGCTAGAATGCGGCCAAGGTCAACTGGGTGAATACTTTCCACTTCTATAAAGTCTCATGCTTTGAAGTATCTTATAAGCACAAATAAATTAACTTCAGTGTAAGCTTAATGTTAAAATCACTTTTGTGCTTAGAATGCCCCAAATTGGCTTCAAGGTTTTATCTATGGGAAAGTTACAAATTGTTAATTTCCTACCATTCTGGTACAACCCTGTCTTAACCCTGTGGTGCATTATTGGAAAGTCTCCCCACCCCTACCACAGGGCATAAGACCTTCTTTTAAAATCCTAAAATTATCACATAAAGACAGTTAACTTTGTCCTTTTGCTCTTAGAATTGGGGGGGGGGAGCTCTAAACCTCATGATTGCAAATAAGTTTACAACCCAACAAAGTGAATTTCTGAGAAGCATCTAAGTGGACATGTCCAACACTCTCCACAGTGAAACATCTGAAATGAGCCTTCATCCTTTATAAGGAGCCAAGAAGCAGAAAAGCTACAGGGAGACAGTGTTTGTGTTATAGACTGTCCCCTCAGGTGCATTGCTTGAGGCATGTACAGTGCCACAGGCTCCCTTCAGCAGGGGAGGGAGCTTGAGAGTTCCATGTGAGAGGGAGGCTGCATTAGCACTCAGTATACCTTCCTCAGCCTGTGGGCATGTTGAGAGGACTGAAGGAGTGCTGTCCTGTCAGTCAGGGCACGTGTGCAAGGTGGGCCTGTAGCGTTGGGTGGCAATAACCTAACTGTTCTGAGACATACCCCTAAAGACACCCAAGACAATCACTTTACAAAGAGAAGACTTGGGAGAAGTTGCTTTTGTTATTTGTTTTTAAAGACAGGATCTCTCTCATGTAGCCCAGGATGGCCTCGAACTCACTATCAAGTTGAGGATGACCTTGAGCTCCCCATCCTTCTGCCTCCACCCAGAGAGCTGGGATTACAGGTGTGGGTCACTGAATCTAGCTGAGGGAAAGCTGTTCTGCTTCACAGTTCTGCATGTTCTGAGGTGATCCAGCAGATAATAAAAGGAGAACACGGGAGGTTGTGGGACAGAACCGCTCACCTCGCTAGGAAGCAAATGAGAGAAAGAGGAAAAGAAGAAGGAATGGCCGAACTGTTCTGAGACATACCCCCAAAGACACTTCTCTCCACTTGGCCCCACCTCGCAAAGACCCCTTTACCTCCTAGTAAGTAAGGACCAAGTCTTTGGCCGGAGGCATTGGAGAGATATTTAAGATCCAAACTATAGTACCAGGGATGGGATCATCTAACGGAACTCACGTAGGCCACATGGTCAGAGGGAGTGAATGTTATGAAGGGCCAAGTCTAGACCAGTGATGGCTGCTTGAGAGGGTGAGAGCCCTCACTCTGTTGCTGATCACTGATCAGGAGGTAGAGGACAGTCATTCAAAACAAAGGATGAAAAGCATATTAGAGTTGTGGTCAGCATTAACTGTCAGTTTGACACAACTAGATTTATTTACAGAGATTTTCAGTTGAGCAACTGCCTAGATCAGATTGGCCTGGGGTGGGGCTGGCTTGATTGTTAATTGGTATAGGAAATCGCAGCCTACTCCAGGCGGCATCATTCCTTAAGCAGGTAGCTGTTTAAGAGCGCTAGCTGAGTATAAGCTAGCCTGGAGCCAGCAAGTAGCACCCTCAAAGGGTCCACATTTCATTGGCTGTGAAGAATGAACCCTTGAGCAGCGGCAATGCTGTGTGTAACACTGAGCAAGCAGGCAAATGCCTTCAAGCTCCTGCCTTGGCTTCCCTCAATCATGGACTGTGACCCAAAATTACAAGTAATCAACTTTTCAGAGTATTTATCATAGCAACAGAAATGAACCTAGAACAACCAGCAAGAAGGGAACCAACTCCTGCTGTTTTTATGGACCGAGAAGAGAACAGAACAGACTTCGTACAGAAGCCATGACTTTGACCTAATGGGTTGGCAGGCAGCAGGCAGTGTGAGGCCTGATTAAAGGCTTCGTAGTAGATAGACTAGGAAAAAGTTGTAACAAAATTAAGTGATCTATCTAATGGTCCAGGGAGTCATGCCAATTTGGAGAACAATGGTTTTATAGTGTCCACGCCAGCCTCATGTTGTTAGTGTGACAGCATTAGCACTTCATTAGGTCATTGCAGTGGAGTTGTCTCCTACTGACTCTTCTAGGAGTTAATTAATATATATCTCATTTTGTTCTTGTTTGGTGGCCATATCCCTGGTTTGATGGCTCATGGATTTTACTGACATAACTACTTTAGGTGACACCAGCTCGACTCTTCATCTTTTTTTGTGAGGGCGCCATGCTGTTCACTTTGAGAAACCACATTGACTTATTTTTTGCCTGAAAAAGTACACTTTCATCCTTGGAGCTCAACACTAGCATTCCTTCCACTTGTCTCATATGATTCAGTGTTGAATGTAGTTTCCAGAGGAGGAGTGGTTTTCGTTAGCAGGTCCTTGTCTCCTGTCAGCCCCGCCCCAGTCCCAGCCAACTTGCTTAGAATCTGTCTGCCACATCTCGGAGGCCACCTGGCCTGTGGTCCACAGCCCTCCTGGGGACCTGGCACCTGGTGATGGGGGGGGGCAGCTGGGGGACACTAATGGGCATGTCTCACTCTGGTGCTTCCCACCACACTGACTATCCCCAGGACCCCACTCTGCCGGCTGCTGCTCCTCGAAGGCAGGCACTGGCTGTCCTCACACCAGGCAGCAGATGCTCCTGGAGGGCTCACTGCAGTGCTGGTCTGAGCCTGACAGCTTTCTAGCTGTCCAACTGTGAGGCTGCTCCTGACAGGCTGCACAGCCCTGCTGCTTCCGGCAGCCAGACCCTCGCTGCTGTTGCTGCTGTCACAGTCCCAGACGCTCCAAGCAGAACCCTTGGGCACAGCTGAGCAAGAGACATCTTCAAACAGCAACCTTTAGAGCATGCCTTTCTCCCTGAGAACTTCTGAACCACCTCACATACTCACCTGTCGGTGCTCGTATCAGTGCTGTGAAGCCATTTCCTGCCAAGTGAAACATTCCACTAAGGCTCTAGAAGAAAATAAACCAACTCTCAGGAAGGTCCAAAGCTTATAAGACTCACAAGGCTCCTCCTCATGGTTATAGAAGCAATAACCATTATTTTGAGTCACCATGTTTCTGGAAGTAACCCCAATAAGCTTGGTTTAATAAGCTAGACTGGGGTGCAATCACTTTTTGGTCTATTGTGGGTGCCTTGTCATTTGTTCTAATATGTGAATCAATTCATCATAACCCTTTTATGAATATTATTACTCTGGTTCTGTAGGTGAAAAATGGGAGCATAGAATGGCACCCCGTTAATGAGGTGGGGAACAGACTTAGACTTGGGCTGATGAGGGGCTCTCCAAGTTATTTGCGACTCAAATCCTGGGAAGTTCTTGTACATACCGACCACAGTCCCTACTCCTGGAGTTGTGGATGAAGGAAGGCCAGAGGTAGGATGTAAACCTCCGTACCCCCAAAACTTCGACCTGGTACTGATGCAGCTGTTCCAGGGACACCCTTTCACAGGCAACCACTTCTACTTCCTCAGTAAAATTACAGCAGCCACCATGTGAGACACTGAACATTTCCCCACACATAGAATCCAATGAGCTTTCAAATAGGGGCTTTGGAGAACGACTCTCCAGGAGTTCTGGGTGTGCGTATGTACCAAATGCTCTCAGCTCCTGCCGCATGGCTCCTCTATGCTTTGCCTGGGCAGCCAAACATCCGGTGTATGTGTGTTGATGGTGGGGGCTCAGCAGCGCCTTCCTTGGATATCCATGGGAAGCTGGAGCTGACAGACAGGAGTCAGTGTGCCCGAGGAAGGCACATTCACGAGTCACCCTATGTGAAACTTAAAAAGGAGTGAAAGCAGCCAGACATCTCCATGCGAGCCTGCCCACCTGAGTTCGATCCCCAGAAATGAAGCTCAAAGTCACCCTGTGACCTGCACAGTGTGCCATGGAGTGTGTGCAGCTGCATTCACACAATAACTGTTTAAAAAAACCCACAAAAAGAACAAAACAACAACAAATAACGAAAAACAATGCCTGCCATAAGTCAGCTAGAAAAACGTTCCACATACACGTCCTCCCAAGGACTCAGAAGTTTTGCTGGCTAGATATTGTGACAGCACCCACAATTAAGATGTCTGTGTTCCCATCCAATACTAAAAACTGTAAGTGATTTATTGGAGATTTTTAAGGGTGAATCTTCTATCTGCACATTAATTCACTGTTAGTATTTGAATATTTAATATTTAACAGGACATGGTTTGCACTGGCAGAAACACATCATCTTAATTGCTGTAACATTAATCACTGATGTTTTTACCATCCATTCATCCATCCATTCCCAGGGAACTGAAGCCTTTCCCACCCTTCAGCAGTTGGTTTTCACATCATCTCTGTGAAGTAAGGTGATCTAGTGAGTGACTGTGGCCAGGGTGGACCCTGGAGCACAAGGACCCCAGGGTCAGCCCTGCCCCAGGCAGAACTTACACCCTGGGCCTCTTCCAGTTGATCCGCCAAACAATCACCTCGGGGATTTGTGAGTCCGAGGCTGATATAGCAGCAGAGCACTACCTGCAATTTTACTTAACACAAAGAAAAAGAGCTATAAGGAAGTTAAAAATTACTGTGTGTTTCGGTTCTCTGAGGATTGCAGACAGGATGTCTGCTGCTTGGAGCTGGAGGGCTGAACAGGGGAACTAGAATTTGTCTCGGAGGACTCTGGAATACCGACACCTGAAAAGATATTCCAGTCTGTGAATGGTGGGGGGACCGTGTGCACTGTGGGGTGCAACATTATCTTTCATATTCCTTAGTGTGCTGAGACTCTGGACTTATGGACAGATTCATGGTTGGCTTCTTACCAGGACCACCCTCTTCTGTGTCTGTAACCAACTCTCTCATTCACAGAGCAAAGATGGCAATGGACCTCGGCGTGTCAGTTGGAAGGTGTCAAACTACACAGTTGCACTAAGCATGTTACTGCATGGGTCGGAAATCAGAAATGCAGTAAACAGAATATGACCACAAGATTAAATAAAGACAAAACAAAACAGGGAATCTAAAAAGAATAATTCTAGAGTGTAAAGTTTTTCAGAGGTGTTTGCAACTCCCAAGTTAATGCAAATACATTCACTTTACACATTTAAACTACCTCTCAACACGTTGAGTAGCCATTTAGTTGCTCAGATTAAGTGGTTTCTGCATTGACTGTCACTTCAGTATGAAAACCCAATGAAGCCACTGTCTTTTGTGCCATCTTTGGAGCAGTTCAGGGTGTGATATCTGCAAGGTACCTAGGGATTTCAGAGAAGCAACAACTTGGAGAGTCTAACCTCATGGCTCTGATCCAATTACACATCCAATGTGGTGTTTAGCAGAGATAATAGAAGCAAGGAAGAGAGCCGAGTGTGGTGGCACAGAACTGTCACCCCGGTATTTGCAAGGCTGAGGTTGGAGGATGGTGAGTTTGTATCGAGCCTGGGGTACATAGTGAGTCTGTGTCTAGAAAGTTAAGTACTAACAAATAAGGAGAAAGCCTAAAAATGGAAAAGACAAAGGTTCCATGTCGTCTGTAACTTATGCTGCTCAGAACACATCTTCTGATTTCCTGATCTGTGCATCATAAAGTTTAACAAATCAATCAGATGGTATCTGAAATAAGTTTTTAAGAAAAGCTTCAAGAAATCTAAATCTTAACTCAAATTTATAGTAAACAATTTCATAAGAACATATACACTATTGAGAAAAAAGTGTTTAAAAGTAGGTCACGCAATTTTCCCTAGGGAAAATAGGAAAATAGGGAAAATAAGGGAATTAAAAAAAAAACCCAACAACAAAAACATCTATGCAGAAATATTCATGGCAATATGACTTTAAGGTGAGGAAGGAAGACCAACGGTGTGAGAGAAGGAAACGAGTTAGTCTCCTCTTACAGAAGTGTTTGCAATTACAGACGTTTTGTTTTTTGAGAGGAAGATTCATTCACAAACAAAAACTAATGGTTCTCTAAAAATATCTTAAGAAGTAGCTAAAAATAATAAACTAGGAATGTCTTAAAGAGATACAGGAAAGAGGCAGATGAGCAGGTGAAGGAGCATGTCTGGTGGGGAGGATCCACCAGCATGGAGGAGCATGGCTAGTGGGGTCCACCAGCATGTTGAGGATGGTAGGGTTTGGGTAGCCATTGTTCCTGTGTCTTATTTTGTATGCACTCTCTTGTATTGTCCTAGGAAGCCAGTCCTATTGGAATAGGTCCTTGCCCTAATCCTATACACCAATTTCCATTCCATTAAACCTCCATGCTTCCATGTATGGATTCTGAGGAACAAAAGTCAGTGTACCCCCATCTCAGTTCATCCCACAACTGTGGTAGCATGTTATGTTCCAACCAGAAGTTCACCAGCGACCAATTCCTCTACACCTTGTCACTTGTCATTGATGTTTTGACAGTCACTATCTAATGGGTGGGAGATGTAACTATACCCCTCTCTGTGAGGTCTGGGAAATGTGATTATGAAATCGTCATCCTTGTGCATGTTGCTTTTCTCTGTTGGTGGTTCTCAGTACTGTCCAGTATGCCAAGCGATGTAGATGGTGGGAAACAAAAACCAGGACCTAGGATTCAGAAAGAGGGATAACTGAGTCATAGACCAAAGCAAGCTTCTTTTCAGTCTTAGCAGCGTGGATTGCAGTCCCTTTGCAGGGATATCTGCTAAGAATCATGATTTAAAAGACACGGAGCTTCCTGATGCCTGGGGTCATTTGCAGCCTCACCTCTGGCTGTCTCATGGGCACCAAGCACCTTCAGAGCTGTTCCTGTTGGATTCTGATGGAAAGGAAATCCTGTAGAGAAACATTCTTGTAGAGAAACAGTCCCGAGGTGGGGGAATTTGCTCTGTTTGCTTTAATCCTACTACTTGGGCCCTGGATTCAGTCAAAATAACAGAAAACTGAAGGTCAACTGAACTCAGCAGGGCCTCTTTGAAAAAGCCCATGCATTCCTGAAAGTACTGTGGGTTTCTATGAAACCCAGTTCTGCCCCCAAAACATCTCAAATTGGAAGGCAGTACAGATTCCTGCTAAATGTTTTAAGTTTGTAGCTTGGAATATTTTCTGGGCTACTGTGCTTTACCCAGCAAGTCCCAAAAAACACTACGTTCTTCATTCATTAGTTCGTCAAATGCACATGAATGTTATGTAGGGAAACAAGTCGGCTGCTGTGGACAGACAAAAAAAAAACAGAAACAAATAAACAAACAAGCTGGGCATGGTAGTGTCTGTAACACTCAGGAGTCTGAGGCTGGTTTGCTGTTAATTTGAAGCAAGCCTGTGCGACCCAGCAAGATTCTCTCTCTCTCTCTCCTCTCTCTCTCCTCTCTCTCCTTTCTCTCCTCTCTCCTCTCTCTCTCTCCCTCTGTGTGTGTGTGTCTGTGTGTGTGTGTGTGTGTGTTTGTGTGTACCCACGTGTGTACACTTAGGAGATAACTTAGTTGGTAAAAGCACTTGCCCTGCCATCATGGGACCTGAGTTCAATTCCCAGAACCCATGTAAAAAGTGTCAGGCATGCTGGCATGTGTCTGTGATCCCGGTGTTGGGGCAGCAGAGGCAGGATGATCCCTGGAGGCTCAGCAGTCTGCCAATCTAGGCTAACTGGTGAGCTGCTAGCCAATGAGAGATCCTGTCTTTAAGAAGGTTGATGCTCCTGTGAATGATGCTGAGGTTGTCCTCTGCTCTCCACATGTGCACGTGTGCTTGTGAACCTGAACACACACATACATGCATATACACTTAAGGAAGAAAGGCAGGGGAGGGGAAGAGAGGGGAGCAGTTGGGAAAGAAGAGGAAGAACATTAAGAGGTTCGCAGATGACCAGGGCATGCTCGTAAGAGTAAGACAGAAAAACCCTTTGCAAGACATTTAAGAACAGTGAGCAAAGAAAGGTCACTTTTAGGCAGAACTACCAGGAAAGACTTGGACAGATCAGAGTTGTAAGATCTGCAGAGAGGGACACTAGGTGGAGGCTCCTCAACACACCAACACCAGCACAGCAGGAAGCCGGATGGGAACAAGGACCAAAGGAGGGTAGACAGAGGCAGGAAGGCTGGCCAGGCCTGAGGTCCTAGATTGCTGAAGAGATTGTTTCATGCTAGTGTTATTTAAAATCACTGTGTGCTTAGTTTAGCATTTACTTTCTGCTGAGAGTAAAGCCTGGGACAACTGAGCCAAATTTCTTTTTGAAGTTCCAGCTGGATAAGTCTCAATACACACATGCAGACTTTTAAAGGAAGATAAACTTTTAAATGCAAATTGCAGCTATCAACCTAAAATAGTTGGTGGGAAGTTTGGGAAGTAAATCAAAGGACAGCCTGTGCATCAGAGGGGAGAGCTGGAGAGGGGGCTCCTGTTGCTATATTTACACAGAACCACCCCTCTTCCTCAAGTGGCTGGCACTGAGAAATGAGCAAGGCAAGAATTCCAGATATGCTTGGCCTTTCAGATCTATAAATAGCATGCCTACTATTTATATGTGACCTACTTCCAAACACCCTTTATGAAGTGGCTACCTGGGACAGTCAGCACAATTGGTTAGACCAGAACCTCACAGTTCCTACAGGGAAAGGAAATTTCTGTTTGCTGAGAGGATGGCCCAGTGGGTGAAGCACTTGCTGCACAAGGCCTGGGGACATGAGTTCAGATTCTCAGAACATATAAAAGTCAGACCTGGCAGCACAATGTGATCTCAGTGCACTCCAACGGGGAGAAGGCCAGCTAGCCTGGCGCAGGAAGCAGTGAATATCCCATCTCAAAACAAAGGATAAGGTGAGGACTGGCATGCAGTTTCCCTGAGGGTAAGAAGTAAGTGGCCATGGTCCACTCTCCGTGTAGGGTGTGGTCACAGCCGACCAACGTGCTCAGATGAGCAGGCGGCACTAGGTCCTCTCGCCCTGAAATGATTCCTGCTTGCCTCACAACACTTGAGAGTTGGGAAGTTTTGGGCATCTGCAGTTTGACTGAGAGAAAGGAGTGGTCTCAAGCCCCCAACTACTCATGAATTAAGGCTTTGGTCTTAAGATAGTCTGAAGCATGTGGCACTGCAAAGTCATCAAGAGAGGACCCTAGCAACCACTACGATGGAGAATTTGGGACAGGGCTATGTTAGACTGCGACTAGTATCAGCCCATGAAATAGGAGGGCAGAAGTTTCCTGAGGTCAGGGACTACAGGGGCCGGAGAGATGGCTCAGCACTTGTTGGTTTTGCAGAGGTCCTGGGGTTGAATTCCTGGTGCTCACAACCATCTGTAACCCCAGCTCAAGGGAGCAAGATGCCCTCTGTTGATCACTGTGGGTATCAGGCACACAGTTCTTCTATAGATACTCATGCAAGCAAAGCACTCATACCATAAATCTAAAAAAAAAAAAAAAAAAGTTGAACTACTGTTTTTTTTTTGTTAAGTGAGCACATCCATCTTTTCCTTTTCTCTGTATTGGTGTCCTGTGAGCAGTGGCTTTCACTAGTCTCTAATTTATTACTGAGTGAGGATCGTGTTTTCCACATGAACTACACACACATACACACATGCACATGAATATAGACATAAATGTACACAAACACACAAAAGAAAAGACAAGCAGCTTTCCCCAACTAGACACCATTATAGCCATCAAAGGCCCTGGCAGGTTTTGACAGCACTTCCCTTCAGTACAAGATGCTCAGCCATTTATGGTTGACAGGAAACCTATGAAACAACAACTATTGTTTCATGCAAAAATTCAAGCACTCAGCCGGGCGGTGGTGGCACACGCCTTTAATCCCAGCACTCGGGAGGCAGAGGCAGGTGGATCTCTGTGAGTTCAAGGCTAGCCTGGTCTACAAAGTGAGTTCCAGGACAGCCAGGGCTGTTACACAGAGAAACCCTGTGTTGACCCCCCCCCCAAAAATTCAAACACTCATAAATATAGAAAACAATGTAATGGTGACAGGCAAGATGATTTGGACAGACAGGCAGGCAGTGGGTATCTATCTGTAATCCCCACTTGTAGAGAGAATCTCTTGTGCAGTGTGTGGAAGCTTCGCCTGTCAACAGAAAGCCTATGGCCTCTATGAAAGGGTAGTATAAAAGGCAGAGAGTATTCTAGGGCAGTATCAGGCACAGGAAAGAGATCCTCCTGGAACCCTGAGGAAGAAGACCTATGAAGCCAAGGATCAGTTATTGGCCATGTGGCACTCATAGAACAGAATAAATGGGATAATTACGTTACCAGCTAGTCGGGGAACATGCCAAAGCTTATGGCCTAATCATTTATTTATAACAGTAAAGTTTCAGAGTTGTTATTCCAGAATTGGGAGCAAGGGTGGAAAAACATGAGCTTATAGAAAACAGCCAACAGCACTCATTTTTTAAGATGAGGTGGAAAATGGACACGGGAACCCCTGGAAGTCTACAGGCTAGCTAGACCGGAATATGTGCCACTGTAGAATTAACAGAGGACCTCACTTCAACAAGGTAGAGGACTCCTAAAAGTTGTTCTTTGACCTGCAGACATGTGCCATGAGCAATATGTCAGTACACACTGATATGCAAGTCATTAACCCCCACTAATAATAATAAAATTACACCACGAACTTTCATATGCATGCTTCTTCACAGATGCCACAATGAAGGACTTTCACTAAGAATGTAACTCAGTGGGTGAGCATGGCCTAGCATACTACAATCTCTGGGTTCCATTCCCAGCATAACCTGAAGTGGGGTTGTAGGGATTATACTGTTAAGTATAATCCACCTCTGGAGCTTGGTCAAACTAGGTATGGTGGCTGATGCCTGTGGCCCTACCTAGCACTGGAGGCTGAGATGGGTGGATCAAAGATCAAACCTGGTGGCAAAGGAGATCCTGCTGCCTCAAAGACAAACAAACATCAGGCTGATTTCCTTACAGAATAAACCATGCCCTGCATTTGCCTCTTTGGCTCTTTTGAGTGTTTAATGGTCCCTTTGTGCCCTGAACCATGTTTTTTTGGTTGGATGCTGTGAGTTTTCTAAACTTATCTTTCTAAAGAAGGGAAGAACTAACTTCTATTCCAGCTTGAGCACTTGCTGCCATGTAAACGATGGGGTTGCCAAGGGGACTAAAACCAAAGAGAAGCCGGTAAGGAGCTGGCATATCCTGGCATGGCACCTGGAAAGGGATGCTTCACAGCTGATGGTTACCTGTTTCTGTCCTTCCCCTTCCCCCTTGAGAGTGTAGCTGAGGGAGCAATAACTACGGAATTGCATGGGTGTTCTATCTGTGTGACTCTGATACTATTCTGCTCCTTACAAACTTCTCTCAGCAATATAGTGACCGCCAGTGAGCCAGTGACAGGAGGGTGATAAGCACAGGGTTGTCTGCCTCAGAATCTCCCACAACAGGAGTCGAAAATGTGTCTTTATGGGCTCCGCCTTAGATCAAGTAAATAGGAAGGGAGACTCAGGATCTGCAGCTTATGAGACATGTGTTGGGAATCTAGCCTGGAATTCTAGCCTGGAAGCCGTGGAGCTCGTGAATTTGGGCCTGAGAAGCAATATCAGGAAGTAGACTGACACTAACGTTCTCCACGTGCAGCCGTACACTACAGGTCTCCAATGGCCACCACTCCTCCCAGACATATATACCTGCCTACATACCAATGCCATTTACCTGACTAGCTGAACCAATAGCTTCCTCCCCTCTCGTGGTGGCGGTACTGAGGATTGTGCACCCGCCTTCCTGTCGATGACGCAAACACTCCACTGCTGAGCTGCACCCCCAGCTCTAATTTTCAAAGCCTTAAGATACTTCATGACTCCTCTCCCCAGGTCCCCTTGTTGGTTCCTGGCATTATACAGATAGGCCTGCAGTTGGTGGGTTCCCATCTGCAGAGCATTCTGGGTAAACTAACTTAACAAAGTCTTTCCAGAGACAAACCAGGGTGGTCAGATGACAGGGTGAGAGATAAGGGCTTTGATCAGTGTTAGGGTGTTTTGTTCCGGAAGGAGGCTTCTAGAAGCCGGAAGTCAGTGATCACTGCGTGGGATGAAAAGACAGACAGGAGACAATGACAGGCTACAACACTGTCTGACAGGTGCTCGGTCAGTGTCTTTAGGTGCACAGCAACTACAAAGAAGGCTGCCTTGGACACTGGTCAGCAGGCTCTGAGGCATGGAATGAGCAGAAGGTCGTGTTTATTTCCAGTATATGATCCCTAATTACATGTGTGGTGATATATATTTTTATTTTAAAATTATATGTTATAAATTATGTAACATAGAAATTATATAATATATGTAATATAAATAATAATGTATAAATTATATAATATATACAAAACAATATATAATATAAAATAAATTATTAAAATACATACTATATATTATAAATTATATAATATATGTATATAAATTACATAAGATAGGTAGATAGGTAGAGAGAGAGATAGGTATCTAAAAAGAATACTGTTTTGGCATAC
This sequence comes from Lophiomys imhausi, assembly GCA_907164525.1. Taxonomy (NCBI): domain Eukaryota; kingdom Metazoa; phylum Chordata; class Mammalia; order Rodentia; family Muridae; genus Lophiomys; species Lophiomys imhausi. The sequence goes on from CAJQZJ010032510.1 coordinate 1,540,440, forward strand.
CTAATCTCAGCACCATGCAGTTGCCACAAAAGCCCAAATGCACAGGGGATCTCACAAGCACCCCAGGGGCAGCAAATCAAGTCTCGCGAGAGCCGCAGTTGTCTACAGGACTCTCGCTTTCGCTTCCGGTGGGCAGGGCGGGCTGCAGCGTCGCCCGCGGCAACGGCGATGGCGGTCACTGCGGCCGGGCGGCTCTTCTCGCTGGAGCTGCTCGTGGACTGGGTGCGGCTGGAGAGTGGGCTGGCGCCGTGCGCCGCGGCCCCGGCTGTGACGTTTCGCTTGCTGGATTTCCCGCCGCTGCTCGTCCTCCCGCCTGCCGCTCCGGACCGGGAGACCCGGAGCGGCGCTGTCGGCTTCAGGCGCGGCAAGGCCTGCCTACTGCGCCTGCGCCCCGCCGCCCTGCGCCGTCCGCGCCTGCACGCCGCGGTGGTGCAGCTGGCCGAGGGCCCGGCGTCTGCTCCGCGTCTCTTGGGGGCCTGCGACATACTGCTGGCCGCCTCCCTGGGCCAGCGGGGGATCTTCACCCTGCGCGGCCCAGCGGCCGAGCGTGTCGGGGAATTGGCGCTCTTCTACCGCCTGACCGACCTGGGACACTTCTCCCAGGTGGCTCCGGGGCAGCGAGGCCCGCTCAGCCCTGCGAGTATCAAGGGTTCCGAGGCCCTGGAGGTGTCAGAGCCACGAAGTCAGGAGACCTCGAAACCATGCACCAAAGACGCCTCTGACACATGCCTACGGTGTGCCTCAAACAGACGCCGCTTGGAGGCCTCAGACCCATGCGCCAAGGATACCAGCAGCTGGTCCGCAGGGGACTCTAACCCCTCAGCTGTCCAGAAGTCCTGGGAAGAAGCAGTCTTACACAGTAAGGCCAGCTCTGGGGACATAACTTCTGGCCCTTGTTCACCTGCTCCCAGTGGGAGGATTGTCAGACCCCTCTGCCCAGAGGTCACAGAGCTGGATTTTGAAACCAACACCTTTTGCCCTCCTCCTCTGTATTACACTCATCTGACGCAGGAAAAGACTCCTTCTGCCAGGGTTGAAATCACCATTGAGCCTCAGAGAAACCGACCTGAGGATCTGGATGACATTTTTCCCGAAACAAAACTTGTAGGTCCTCCCATACATCCAGTGAAACATACAAGTTCTGCAGTGCAGGAGAGCCCTCTGGCGCTTCTAAATCCTCCACAGACACAGGGTTCAGGAGTAGCTGATGAAGATGCTTGCCCCCCTCAGACTGAACAAAATCTAGGCAGTGCAATAAGACAGCTGCCACTGTTGAATGCTTTATTGATCGAGCTGTCCTTGCTGTGCAACCAGCCAGTGGCAAGTCCCACTCAGGTGCATCCCCAGTTAGCCTGGTTGTACAGAGATGAACACAAGGGGCCAGAACCTTCTGCCAAGTCCATATCTCGGTCAGAATCAAAGAGCAACAAGGTTTTGCAAGTTGTTCGAGAAAATGAAAAGCTCTCAAGTCTTCAGTCTAAAAAGAACCCTAAAGGTAAACATTCAGAGAAAATGAATGTAACACCAAGGGGTACAAAGGGGAGGCTGCTTTACGGCTTAACAAATACACTTAGACTGCGTTTGAAGCAGACAAACCCTGACATGCTGGTTGTACATGAAAAGAGGGAAGAGTACAGGAAGTCACAAATAAAGGCTGTAGGGCCGAAGTTCCAAATCCCCTCCTGGAAAGGGAAAGTATCGAATCTGGCAGCACAAAGCCAGATGCTAACACAGCCACCAGAGGATACGTCTTCACACTCAAATGCTTCTTTCAGTGACTGTAATGATACTTCAGTGCAAACCAGTGCAGGTTTTGATGAGTCAGGTACAACTAAAGAAATGAAAGGAAGCCATGCCATGAAAAGAGAAACACTTAATCAGAGTGAAAACAAAGCCAAAGACACTTTGCTAGAAGCACCTGTAAGTCCTGCAGGTTCCACTATTCCAGAAGGTTTTCCTCACTCAAATATTTTGGGAGGAAAATCAAGAACAAGAGTCCAAAGCCCAGGGTTTTCCCCACAGTATCCTACTGTCGACAAAAGTGTAGATGAGGGGAAAGATGGTAGGCAAGTCAAAGCCACAGGCATTGCCACCCCTGATACATGTGAAAGTGGACCAGCCAGTAGTAAAAGTTCCTGTGAGAACATCTCAGAGCTACAGTATCAGGATGAGCTCACCAGCCCTTGCTATTCTGAAGACTTCTGCACAAGTGAGAATAACAGCAGAAGTCTCCCGGTTCTGGACAGCAACACAGAGGCAGAAAGTGCACAACAGGGTTTGCAGGCAAGCAAATCAAGTGCGGCAAGGCTGACCACAAGGAAAAACAGTAGTGAAGCAAGTTGTGTGCCCAGCCCTCCCTTTTCCGCTGGCTCACCAGTGCGTTCACATAAAAGATCTTATGTATTGAAGACTCATGATAGTCTGGAGGATGCATCCAGTATCTCCACCAGTGACTTTTCATTACAGTGGATAAATGAAAACCGGCCCCATCTAGTGAGTACAGTTAGTTCAAAAGTCATGAGAAGAGGTCGGGATAGTTCCATGAAACTTAAAGTAAGGACTAGTCACAAGTCATCTGAGAAAAGCCAGTCACCAAGGACATCTGAAGTGAGTTCTTGTGAGCCATCAAATTTTTCTGAGCTAGAACTCAAGTCCGTAGACAACAGTGTGTCAGCTGACTTCCAAGAAGAGGAAGATGACCTTGGCTCACTGCGTATCTCCAAACAGTGCAGAGACATCTGCGAGTTAGTAATAAATAAACTTCCAGGATACACAGTGTGAGAGTGTGCTATTCTCAAAAACTAGTTGTATAGCTCATGAGTGCTAATACTGAAGAGATGTAGTAACTCGCACATAACCTTAGTACATCAGTGATAGTTCTCCTAAGAAATGTAAATAGTTTGTCATTGATGTTTAGCGGCTTAACCCTTCAAGCCAATCATACTTGAAGTCACTGTTAAGCTTAGAAATGATTCCTTTGTAAGATACTTAAGATTAAAAGTATTTCTGTATACTCTCCAAACTTATCTTTTGAAGTAAAGATTATTCTAAAGTTGGTGTTTCATTATAAAAAGGAAGGGCTTGTTCATAAGCTTAGCACCAGATCTTATAAATCTTGTAACAGATGGATGTGTTAGAGCTTGACGTGGTGAAATGCATTAGTGATCTACCCCTGCTGCTAAGAGTTTTGGGTTTGCAGACTTTCATAGCATTCTGCTCTTTTATTATTTAATCTCTACTTTATCTTAACTTGATTAACACTTATTTGAGCTTGTGTTCTTTGATAAGAGAACCTGTCTTGTTTTACACACCAGTATTATCTTAGTTTTTATGAAGCTGCTGAATAAATGCTTGGCATTTAAAGTGACAACTGTAGGCTGCAAGCTGACACCAGAAGCATGGCACTCCCCAGTGCAGACATGCTTGAGTAATATGTTACTCTTGCTGAGTATAAACACCCTTCACATGTTCTCAGATGTTTAGAGAGAACAAAGTAAGGCTTTATCCCACAGAGTCTCATGAATAGGAGTTTAATTTATGGTTACATACTTCCTTGTATTTAATAAATAGTTGTGTTTTCAGGTTGTTCAATGTTTATTTTTAATGTGGGAAAACTGGTTTCATATACCATAGTCATGAGTTGCATACAATGTCTTTCATTGATTGTACACTTCATTCTATGTTCTAATATTTGCAGGCATTTTCATACAGCTGTGTTACACTGTAACTTTTAGACTTTTTAATGTAGCTAATGTTGTGGGGCCCATGAGGCAAAGCCCTGATTGTCCTTTCTTTGTGAACAATTATATAATTGTTGTGAGTGATCTGCAGAGATGATGAGAAGAGGACAGTCTCCTTGGGGATCATTGTGAATAAAAGAGTGGTGATAAGAAGGAGCCTGGCATTCCTGGGAGAGAGGATGCCATCCTGGTGGTAATATTATGTTCATGTTGGTGTGCTGTAAAGGGGATTGTTGCGTAAGGGAAGTTCCAAGTCATGGAGAGACTCAAGCTCCAGGTACACAGTCACGCTACAGGAGATAGGAACAGGAAGGCAGTGGGTTGTGCATGAACACCAGTTCAGTAGTCATGGCCTTGGAATATTGTAAAATACTGGGAATAATCATTCAATTACAGAAACTAAGTCTGGAAATGTGAAAGGACTTTTACGGCTACAAACTGATTTTTCTTTGTCTGAAAATATAAAATGCATGTTGTATCTTGATTTTGTAAGACATAGGTTGGTACCCAAGCATGAACTGTACAAATTGTTTAATGACAGTTTTTTCATGGAAGAGAAAAAATAACAAAAATATAAGTATTATAAGAATCATCAAAGACAGTGTGAAAAACATCCCCTGTGAGTTGTTGTATTTGAAGACTTGGTCCTTGGAGTGTAGAACTGTTTGGGAAGGTTATGGAAGCTTGGAGGTAGAGCCTGGCTGGAGGAAGAACGTCAGGGTTTATAGCTTTGTCCCACATTCTTGTTCTCTCTCTCTCTCTCTGTGTGTGTGTGAATAAAAATGCAAAGAGCTAGACTCCCACAACTATGCTTTCCCTGCCTGCTCCTCCACTTTGAAAATTCTAGCCCCTTAAATTGTTTTTGTCACAGTATTTTATCATAGCAACAGAAAAGTAGTATAGACAGCATTCTTTACGATCACTGTTCATTCTTTGAGATGTAGGTCCTCTGTGATGAGAATAGGTGAGGGAAATGACTTCCCAGTGTGAAGGTGCAAGGGTATAGGAGCTGAGCTATTACCAAGTGGGGCAGGGCCAGATCAGCTTCCTTTGAACTGCTCCATGGAGGCCTTTATCTCAAACTATGGCTTATAGCTAGATTCTAAGGAAGATGTTGTTACCATGTCTTTAACATCACATGTGACACCCTGTCCTCCAGTTTGGCCTTTTTTAATTCTTTAAGCTTGGACTTACTTTTAAAATACTTTCATAGTTGGTATTACTTATGCAGCCTGGTTTTATCTTACATGACTAAAATTACTGAAACATGAAATCTAGTTTTAGGGTCACAAGGACCATTTCTGTCATTTCACAGTAGAGCAGTCCAGCTTTTCAAATGGGCCAGACATCAAAACTGCTGACAGGGGCGACTGTGACAGGAGCTAAGCAGTACTAACCATGGTAGCCAGAGCCTTGGACATGCCAGGCAAGTGCTTTCCCACTGAGCTCCACACTCAGCCCTTAGGACAAGGCTTGGGAGGGAAAGTAAGTGACAAAAATAGTGGTAGTGCTGTCTGTGTGCAGCTCAGGAGGCAGCTGTCAGCATTAAGTCTTTGGGACTGTTGCTATAAACATACAGAGGTCTGGACAGAGGCAGAGCACACCACGTCTCCCCCAGTACATGTGCCTGTTGGGGATGACTTCCTCAGAGAGGAAAATCATCTCTCATCACTTTGGCTCACTATTGAGAGCCACCCTGCCACATTTTGATTTGTGTTTTCATGTTAAAGAGTGAATTGTTACAGAATTAGACTTAGAGTCTAGACTTTTGTTTGTAACAAACGCTCAGGTCAAGACTGGAAATTTAAAATGACTTTAATTATCACATTTTTATTAGCAAGGTGAAGAAGTGTTATAACAAAGCAATGTATAAACAAGATCAACAGTACTTAAATATGTTGAGTTAAACTGTCCTTGGATCCAAAGGCCAGTCATTCAGGCTGTTTGTTTTCATTTGCATTAAAGTACGCAGAGCAATGCAGAAAGGCAGTCTACTGGCCAAGACTTGTGAGATGTTTCTCATTTTAACCCAAAACAATTCAATGAGAAGTCACTTGGTCAAGGACCAACACATTCTCTCTGCACGACTTTCTCCCAGACCTGCCTGTGCCAGGCATAAACACTTTGGGAGGACTGTCATTAGGCTACAGTGCCAAGCCTTAAGTGGGAGATGTGTTTCCTTGTTCCTTAAACAGCACTTAAGTCTATCATAATAGATATCCATTGTAGGGGGAAAAAAACAGAAAATCAGATAAGAGTTTTGCTCTCACAGTGTAGGAGATAAGGTATAGTCCTTCCTCAAATTTCATGGAAGTAGCAGGAGAGGTATGACAGTATTAACCAGAGAGGCCTAGAAAATTAAGGAATTTTCCTTAATTATTTCCTTCACGCATATGCCTTGATGCAACCATTCCTCCTCACAACCACTCTCACAAAATCAATAAATATAATTTTAAAAACAAGATAACAGGCATAGAAAAGAGAGCTTAGTAGTGTCTAAATGGTGCAGAGCAGACAGAATCAAGATGGTGAGAACAGATTAGAAGTCCGTCTGACAAGGGCGAAGCTGGCGAAGTAAGAAGTAGCGCTAACAGACAAAGGGACGTCAGGTCCCATCTCAGGGTTAGAGAGCAGGGTTAGGACCCGGGACAGGTTGGGGCAGATGCCAAACATGGAGTACAGCAGAGAAAAGCTGGGCCTGGGCAGTTGTTAACCTGCTAGAAAAGACGTGGGGATTTAAGGGGCATTGCTCCCTTATGCTTTTGATAATGAAATGAGTACCAAAGGTGTAGCGGGTTTATTGGGTAACCACCAGGCCTGGGGGCAACTCAAAGCAGCATGAGTGGTCGCCATGGATAGCTGATGCCTGGTGTGCAGCGTGGAGGGAGAAGCTATCTAGTCTCAGTTGGAGCAGTCTCAGCTGCAGTCACTTGCTAGTTTTTGCACACACTGATCAATCATTTGTAAGCACTGGCACTTGGAACAGAGAGGAGGTTTGCCACTCCTCCAGCCCTCAGCTGGAGGAATTTTGTCAGTTTCTATGGGTTTGAGGCATTGGTATCCTTGACATGGCTGTGCCCATGTCAACAATACACATTGACTCGGGGCTTCCTTGACTCCCTCAACTGAATGGAGGGCGCATAATTGATTATATCCCTTGTAAGGTTGGCTTCAACGTTGAGTAGATGACTGTACGCACATGGTTTTATTCCCATATAAATAAAATAGCACATCTCATACTACTGACAAATCTGGTGTCTAAAATTTATTCAGGGTGACTCATGGCAGCTCCTTATTGGCTGAACTAGCATGATATTCATGGAGCATTGCAGTTCCAAAGATGAGTTAATAAACAGCACAAATATTTATTAGCCATCCATGTTTATTAATTTGGTTATGGTAGCATCTAAGGATTTCAAAAGATATTTTTATTTATATTCATGTGTGTGTGTGTGTGTGTGTGTGTGTGTGTGTGTATGTGTGTGTGTGTGTCCTATGTGTGGTTATGTGCACGTGAGTGCAGGTGCCTACAGCGGCAAAAACAGGGCATACAAACCCCCCTGCACCTGGAGCTGGAGTTCCAGGCAGTTGTGAGCTGCCTGACATGGTGCTGGGGACAGAGCTTGGGTCTTCTTTAAGAGGAGTGGGGCCTTAAACATCGAGCCATCTCTCTAGCTCCAGGATTTTTTATTTTTTGAAAAAATGATGGCTCCCTGAAAAATGTGGCTTTGCCTATGTGTCAGACTACAGTAGTGCTACAACTACAGCATGGTTGTAGTTGTAGCAGCGGTTAGTCTTGCAGGGGTTCTGGGGACATGAATAAGTAATCAGAATGACTCATTTCACTCTCTAGGGGCACAAATACAGTGGTTGCCCTTCACTTTTTTAATGGTCTGCTGTAGCTCCAGGAGTTTAGTCCTGTTAGCCAGAGCCCCAGCATCAAAGTGAACATGAATATTCTAAATGTCCCATGATCCTGCAGTGCTTTCTTGGCTTTACACGAACGACCACTCCTGCCTACAGATGGCAGCTCATCCACCTGCCACCAATTGCCTTGGTTGTCAACTTCTGTGGCTTCCAACACCATGACACTGTTGCACTAAAAGACTGGCCACCTCTGTGGTCATAATTCTCATGGAAGTCACAAGGAGAGGCATGGTTTGGGGTTTTATGAGTTCACAGTCACACACCCTTCTCTGTAGTTTTTACTTGGGTGGTTACATGGAGGAGTGAGTTTCCCCTTGAATTTGGAAGGACACAGAGCCTTCAGACATTGCTTATGTGCTGTGTGTGTGTGTGTGGACAGAAGTGGGTGGAGACACCAAAGCAGCGTCTGCTTGTATTTCACAATCAGGCTGTTCATATGTGGTGGTCCACTTTGCTGCTTATCTGAGAGCTACTGGGTCATCCAGAGGTTTGGAAGGATGCTGCAGAGGTGATTGCAGAGAGCAGCTTCCTTGGTCTCCCAGGGAATGAACAGAGACCAACACTTGTTTGGTTTGTGATCTTCAGATGTCCTAGACATCATCTCCTCTCTGAATTTACTCCAGGATGTTATGTAATCTGAATTTCCCAGAAGGATGTGCTTTCTGGGATGTTTCCTGGTGGACAACTGTGCCTACATATGGCACCTCTTCTGAGACAGCAGACATTGGGACACTTTGATCCCCCCACCCCCTACTTCTAATAGTGTGGTCATAGACTTCCTTTAACACATATCTCAAGGAAGAGCTGGAAAGTCCACACCACAAACACACCTGGATTCAAGCTTTAGATTGTCCTGTAGGCAATTACTTTCATTGTGTGCATTTTAATGAACAAGACTCTAAAGGGATGTTCCCAGAGCACAGACCCATGGGCCCTATGAGCCCATTCACTTGCTTTTATTATGTAATATTCCAGATTTCAGGAGACATCTCAGTGTAAACTGAACAAACTCATCTCAGCCCCAAAGGTCTGTGATGTTTACCAATAGGAGGCTTCCGTGTTGTGTGGACTTCTCTGGTAGATGAGCAAATGCCTGTTCACTCCAGATAGGGCACCAGTGGCAGACTAAAGAGATGATTCCCCACAGGTCCAGTTTGGTGAACCTGTGAGTTTAATTGGGGTTACTTACAGGAGAATGGGTAAGAGATTACTCAGGGGAGTGTGGGAAACTTAGCAGTGACTACACTGGTGAGGAGAGTGACCTCCTATATATCTTCAAGAAGAGGTGGGGCCTCATAAGCCCCTCCTGTCTTCATGATGAACTATTCATTGGCCCAATCACCTGCGGGCATCCCAACTGCTGAAGGTTCCAGAGGGCAAAGACCATGTCTTGCCTGAAGGATGCATCTCATACTCGATATGTGGAAAGACAAATCCACTCCCCATTTTTCTTCATTTTTTTTTACATTGTCTAAGCCAGCAGCAGTCTTCAAATATTTCGGTTTGAGAGATTCCTTATACCTTTAGAAATCCTCGAGGGCCTCCATGATGTTTGACTTATGTGGATTGTAATTATCAATATTTACTCTATTAGAAACTGGAAGAGAAAGTAAAACTAACCAACTTGTCTCATGTTAATATGAATGGCATTTAAAAAATAGAAAATAAAGGGTTTTCTAAAATTAGAATGGCTCTCCTGTACACTTCTGAGGTATCTTTAATGCTGGACTCCATTGAAGACAGAAATTCTGATGATGTTCTTTCATCTGCTCCTACAATGCACTGTGGTACTGCAGGCCATGCAGCTTCGGGAAACCCCACGCCTGCAGAGAATGGGCCTTTGTACCTGAGGCATGTACCTCAGGGTTGCTGTGAGAATGACTTCATCTCACCAGCCCTTCCTGTTCAGTTTTTCCTCCTTCACATCTTAGCCATGAGCTGTGTGGGGTCTGAATTTATCATCAAGTAAGTACTTCTGCAGGAGTCGTGGTCCTCTGACCCAGGTCAGCCCGAACTCTGTCCACCTGGAGACAGTGTCAGACTCACAGGTTGTGAGTATGACCCCAAAACATCCTCACCTTCCCCTGCCATCTGAGCAGCAGATTATGTCAGAGTTCCCATGACCTACTTCCTTTTTCTTTTTTTTTTTTTTTTGGTTTTTCGAGACAGGGTTTCTCTGTGTAGCCCTGGCTGTCCTGGACTCAATTTGTAGACCAGGCTGGCCTCGAACTCACAAAGATCCGCCTGCCTCTGCCTCCCAAGTGCTGGGATTAAAGGCGTGCGCCACCACTGCCCGGCTTCTACTTCCTTTTTCTGCTCAACTGATTTGCTTGGGAAGAACCTAAGTTCAGGTGCATACTTGGGACTACTCCACCTGGGCTAGGCGGGGCTGCCAGCCGCCAGCCACCTCACCTGTGTCAAAATAAATACTATCCATTTGGAGAGTCCAAGGATTTTATAAAATTGTGGGACAGGAAACTAGATAAAGGCCAAGTATTCATCTCGTGGTATCACACCCTCTCCCTGGAAGATGTGGGGATGCCTAGGAACCCAGATGTCAGACCTTGGTCACACCATGCAAAGAACTTTTCCAGGCTTTTATTCAGGACAAAGTTGAGTTGTCAATATTTATATTACATGACGTTTACATCATTACTTTGCCAATCACAATAGCAAGTTTTAGGGCATTGGATATCCAAGAGCATGACACATCCCCCTGTTACACTCAGTCCCTTTCAACACATCCAGCCATGCCTTTGCGTTTTTCTCTCTAGGCTTCATGTCTGGTCTTTAGGTTATGATCAGGCAATTCATGATTTTCTTTCTTCTTTCTTTCTTTACTTCTTCTTGTCCTTCCTCTTCCTCTTCTTCTTCATTTTTTTGAGGCATATTTTCTTTGTTATGTATCCCTGGCTGTCCTGAAACTCACTGTAGACCAGGCTGGCCCTGAACTCACAGAGAACCACCTGCTTCTGCCCCTCCCAAGTGCTGGGGATAAAAGGCTTGCACCACCATGCTTGGTGGCAATTCATGATTTTCATTGCTATTTTCTTCTGACTTTACTTCTTAAAAGATTTTTTCTTTATTTTTTATTTCTTCAAGTTACATCTCAATCGCAGTCCCCTCCCTATTCCCCCCTCCAGTCCCATCCTCCCACCCTCAACCCCTCAACCTCTTCCCCCTTTTTTTTAAGTTTAAGGTATATCTTATTTCCCCCTACAGTTTCCCCTTTCAGTCCAACAAATGGCTCTTTCTCTTATAATAATAAATACAATACAAAACAACAGAGGTAATTAGGCCACAGTTATGAGGGTTATATGGCTTAGCGTACATTCCCAATGTCCAGTCCATATGTATTTGGCACCTGACTTTAACATTCTACTATCTAACCATCTCCATAAGTTTAAAGTTCTATATCTGACTCAACATTCATACTAACTTGCAACACAATTTTAAAAGTATCTTCTTAGATCTATAACACTCTCTTGACTCCTAAACAACTCAAAATTTAATTATGAGACTCTAGCTATCTGTTCTTCAACCACCTTAGAGACCTGAGAGGGATAAATATATCTGATTTTATAGGAAGTACAGGGCCTGCAGCTTCCAAAACTAAGAAATGACATACCAGTGGCTGCCTGGACAGTTCCCATTTTCTCTCCATACATTACAGCATTGATCTTCAGTTGTTTGGCCCCGTTTCTCTGACAGACATTGATTGTAGAGCAGGGGTTATGAAGGACTTACCTACCCTGTCTTGGCAGAGCTAGGCTGTCGACTTACCTGCTTCCAAGTTTTGTCCTTTTTGGACAGCATTTTGTCTACAGTTGGAGCAAGGGGCTTTTCCTACCAAGAGATAGGATTGCGAGTAATTCAATCATCTCCCACTGGAGATTCTTTGATGCTCATCTTCTATTTGGGGTAGAATAGGGGGTGCTGTCAGGAGTTGATATGTCTCGATATAAAAAAATCTAAAGTTACGAAAACATCTTTGAATGCCATATTCTGCAGATCTCTTGAGGTTTTTGAAGAGGCCCTATCTATCTCTTATATTAGGATAAGCAGATGTTGCTTGTCTCTTAGCAGCTTTATTTCTGATTAGCTTAGAAAATAACTATAATAGGCTGTCATAGTACCTAACAAAATGACCGGCTTGCATAACTATTAGTTTGCATTTCTAATTATCCTAAACAGTTTATGACAGTTAGTAGTAAAAGGCCAAAACATCACATTTCATTTTTTTTCTTTACCTCCTAACCCTTCCATCCCAGATTTTTTAAAAAAGAAATTATACGTGTATGTGGGTATGTGTGGATGCAGTTTCCTGTGGGGCCTGAATAGGCCATCCGATCGATTGGAGCTGGAGTTATAGGTACTTGTGAGCAACAGGTCATGGATTTCAGGGAGCAAATTCAGGTCCTCTGCAAGAGCCTGGCCTTCACCAAGGAGCCATCTCTCCAGTCCCTTGTTGCTATTCTTTTTTTTTTGTTTGTTTGTTTGTTTTTTTGGTTTTTTCAAGACAGGGTTTCTCTGTGTAACAGCCTGGCTATCCTGGACTCACTTTGTAGGCCAGGCTGTCCTTGAACTCACAGAGATCCGCCTGCCTCTGCCTCCCAAGTGCTGGGATTAAAGGTGTGCGCCACCACTGCCTGGCTCCTTGTTGCTATTCTTAAAGGGCTCTTTTAAATATATTTTAAAATTCTTTTAATTGAAATATGATGGCTTCCTACACTGATTTTAATTCAAGTAACTTTTCCAGACCTTTCTGTTCTTAGGATCTGTCTGTCAATTCTCCAGACTTTTCTTCTGTAGGCAATCATGTCTTCTGAAGAAACATCAATTATGAAACTCTGTGCCTGTTTACCCTGGACAGGGGTCAGGAAAGGGCACAGTGAGCTGGCCCCCATGTTTATTTAACCAGTGTTTTCCAGGAGTCAAACCGCCAAGTACAGAGATCAGCACAGATGAGATGAAGGTCAGGCATAGTGGCCTCTTACTAGGTCATGTAAGCCAGGGTGCAGGACTGCTGCATGGCTCAGTAGAGAGGTGCCTGCCACCAAGTCCGATGACCTGGTTTGATGCTGAGGTCCCATTGACCAGAGGACTCCCAGAAATGGTCCTCGGACCATCACGTGTGCGCCATAGCATGTGGACACACAGACACATAAATAAACGTAATTATTTTTAATGCACCAAACGTTGTGTCACACACCTTTAATACAGCACTCAGGGGGTAGACACAGGCAGATCTCTGAGTTCTAGGTAGCCTGGTGTAGGCAGGGTAGCTGACTTTTGTAGCTCTGTGTTCCACTTCCCTGGGGTAGACGGGTCAGTCTTTACTGTTCACAGGCTGTACACTGTGCCACTGTAGGTACACACATCACAAGGATGTTCCACAGAATATTTAAACTGTTACTGATTGTGTTAATCATAAATCCACCAGAATTTATCAGGCTCCTTTCCGTTTATCCTGACCTGATCATAAGCCCTTTCTTCTTTAGTCTGTTAGGAGGGCTGTTATAGTGGGACACTTTCCGATGGTGACTGGCACCTGGGTTCATGTCTTGATCCTCACTTGTTCTATTACACACAGGACTACATGTCAATTGCTAGTATTTTTCTTTGTAATTTTCATGTCTTTTACTCTCTTTAGGTTGTAGAACTTTCTTCTTGTTCCTCCCTTGTGTTTGTATTTGTGTGTGTACATGCATGTATATGTGTACTCACTCATGCATGCCTGTGTGTGCATGTGTGTGTACACTTGTGTGCACATGTGTATGTATGTGTGCATGCATGCATGTGTGCGTGTGCATGTGTGTGTGTGTGTAGGCACCAATGCATGTGCTACTGTACATGCATGGAAGTCAGAGGAAAGCTTTGAGTGTGGGTCTTCACCTTGTTTGAGGCAGGTCGTCTTGTTCCAGCCTATCTCAGCCCTCCTCCCTGGTTCTGTTCTCTCAACTGTCCCCACACATACCCACTAAGGGTGGGGACTTTTCTGTGCACCTGTGATGCTTTGTAGTAAATTCTCTGTCTTGAGTGTTTGAAGATCTGGTGTTATGTGGCTGGAGATGCTGAGTGGATTTCTATTTCCTAACATTTTAAAGTTGAGTTGTCTTTCACTTTATGACTGTGTAAGCTTAAAGCTTTAAAATAAAAAATTTAAAGCCAAAAAGTCACAGAGGCTTGTGTTTTAGCCTTTTTCCTCCAGGGGACCCACCTCTGCATCTATCTTCCTCCCTTCCCATGGGCCATGTTCACTCACCCACACACTTTCCCCGGTCTGGCCCTCTTTCTAACTGTCTTGACCTTCTCTCCCTCTCCGATCCCTCAGAACCTGACTTCTTCAGCCTCCTCTCTACATGCTGTACTCCTAACTCTGTCTGACTCTTGCATGTGGGTCTAGCATATCCTGATCATTCATCTTGCTTCCCTGACAACGGCACAGGAAGCGGTGATGACCTTCCCAAAATATGAGTTTGTGTTTCATCACTGTCCCAGGACTAATGGATACAAAACATGATTCCTACTCCTAGGCCAGTTTTCTGTGGGAGCATTCTCCATTTGTCTTAATGTTCATTCTCTTCCTTGCTCCACCTCATGCTGTGCCTGGATGCTTCCTTTAGGACACACAAGTGCTCATTTAGTGCATGAGCATGTAGGTATTCACAGAGACAAATGGTGCTTCTTTAAAAGGGTCACAGCAAATGCTGACAGATTGAGGAGACAACTGTAGAGGACACACACACACACACACACACACACACACACATCTCCCCCTGCCCCTTCCCCAAGGGAATGACCAGCATTTACATTCCAGGTTTGCTAAGGAATCAGAAAACCACTTTGCTGCAGAGAAAAGTTCAATTACACAATGGAGATTAAAGTTTCAACGCTTGGGGATAATTACAAAGATGGTTTCCATTATATAGGTTCAAGAAGAAAAGGGAAGAGAAAAACAAAGACAGGCATGAAAACCCAATGGGAAAGCCTTTCAAATGCTAATCAAATTATTACCTTTATTTCCATCCCAGGAAAACTATTTCAAGGCCTCAGATCTTGAGTTTAAATCTGAAAGACCAATGGCACTGAGTGATGTGGTTAAAACTCAAGAATCCTGGGGCTGGAGAGATGGCTCAGCAGCTAAGAGCACTAGCCGCCTTTGCAGAAAAGGGGGCTTGAGTCCCAGCACCCACTACAGTGGCTTGTGACCACCTGCAGCTCCATGCCCAGGAATCTGCCCCTATTCTCTGATCTCCATAGACACTTGTGCATGAGCACACACATACACAGATAAAAATACTTTTAAAACTACAAGAATTCCAAAAGTGTGGGCTGAGGAGGAAGATGTAAGGAGATTCTGTTTAGGAGCATTATTGGAGGATGGGAGAGTGTCTTGCTAATGAAACACACTGTGATGTTTCCTCCCAGAGAGGCATCCATGATTGACAGGAGGTGTATGTTCTGAGTCTTGCAATCGTTCATTTCTCACTGCTCTGTGAGGAATGCCACGACCAGGGATGTCCTCTAAACCCCTTTTTATCATCTTTTTTGGTCTTCATTTTATCATCTTCTGAAAATCTGTGCCTTTTTTGTGTCTTGTTACTCAGGATCCTTTTGCTTTTCTTCAGAAGAAATAGTTCCCTGTGAGTCTCCTCTGGGGAAGACCCTCACCCCTTGTTTCTTGAGCATCATGATTCTGTGAGTTTAATCTTTTCCCTCGTTTAACAACAGTGTGTTTTCTGGGGTGCAGTGAATGGATGGGCATGTGATTCCCCTTCAGGAAGTATTTTAAGCTGTTGAGGGGAAAGCTTCTCTCCATCTCAGTGGGTTTAAGAGATGAAGGACATTGGAAGTCACCATGGAAGCACTTGAAGGAGGGACTTCCCTGGAGATGGGGCCAACACCACCAAGGAAATGAGAAAATTAGGTCCTGGTCAGGGTCAATTCTAGATTTTGCATCTGAGAAATGCTAATTCTTGAGCTCTTGAGTTATGTAAGAAAACCTATGTTTTAGTTTCATCTCTGTTTCTGTGATAAAGTACCTCAACAGAAGCAACTTTAAGGGAGAGAAGGTTTATTCAGTTTAGCATTCCAGGTTACAGACAGTCCATCACTGTGGGAAGTCAAGGCAGGAACTTGAAGCAGCCAGTCACATATCATCTACAGCCAAGAGCAGCAAGAGAATGAACAAGGCTAGCCTATTCGCTGTCAGCTCACCCTCTACTCATAGTGTCAGGATCTACTGCCTAGGAGTGGTGCTGCCTGCAGTGGGCTGGATCTTCTGTCCTCAACTAACACGCCCAAGGTAGCAGCTTACAGATACGCACAGGCCAACCTGATTGAGAGAATCCCTCATTGACACTGTCTTCCTGGTGATTCTAGACTGTGTCAAGTCAACAATTAAAACTACCCATCATGCAGCTTAATGGTGATTAATGCCTCTAACGGAGCCCTCCAGAGGCAGAGGCAGGCAGATTTCTATCAGTTTAAGGTCAACCTGGTTTACACAGTGAGTTTCAGGCCAGCCAGAGTTACATCCTTGTCTCATAAAACAACAACAAAACAAAACTAGCCATCACAACCCACTTTAAAACAAAATCCTGAGTGTAGGCTCTGGGGAGGTGGCTCAGTTGGTAAAGTGCCTGCTGTGCAAGTCTGAGTTTAATCCCCAGCACCAACTCGGAAGAAGCTGGGTAAGGTGATGGGCACTGTGAGCCCAGTGACGAGGAGGCAGAGGCAGGAGAGTCCAAGGGCTGTGCTGGCCAGTGAGCCTCGTCTTGTCAATGAGCTGCAGGTTCTGTGAGAGATCCTGTCTCAAAAAAAGAAAAGGTGAGAACAATAGAAGAAGACAATGTCAACCTCTGGCCTTCACACACACACACACACACACACACACACACACACACACGCTTGCACACGCTCGCACACACACATGCACATGCATGCATGCACACACAGACCCACACAGTTAGAAATAAATATAGCTCTTTTGGATTTGTAAGCCTGTCAGCTTCAACCAAAATAATTTATGTACACAGTGGGCATTTGATTAATGCTTAGCTTTCCTCTTTTATTTGGCGACCTCTTACAAAGTTCTGAAAGGGTTCTCTTGATTGGAATGAATGGAGAACCAATCTTTGACATGATGAATGTGCTTTAATTTTGCTCAGTCTGTGTGGAAGGCCAAAAGCATGCTTCTCATTCCCATTTCCAGGCCATTCCTGACATCGGGAACATTTCCCTCTGATGTTGTGAAGAACAAAGGGTGGGATTCCAAAAGCTCGTGTTGACTTAAAGTTAGAATGCAGTTGTTTACTCAGAAAGAACTTTTGTCAACTGCATTTGCAATCACATGGTCAGTTTAGTTTAATAGAGTACCTAGAAAAAGCCTTTACAACTCCCTTATAAAACAGGGTACAAGGGGAGAGGTGGTTCAGATACATAAATGGAAACTGAGACTAGCCTGTAATCCATCCTTAAAGGCAGAAGCTGACCTAGGGGATATATGTATTATCTTCACAATCACCAGCATGCTATATTTCCTATTTAATAAGAATATGAATATAGAAAAAAATCCATATAAAATGTATAATACCATATTTTGTTTGACTGATCAGCATCCTGTTGTACAGGCATACCTAAATACATTTTCTTGAGACAAGATCTCACTATGTAGCGTCTGCTAGTCCAGACTCACTGTGCAGACCAAGCTAGTCTTGAACTGACAGAGAGGCATCTGCCTCTGCCTCTTGAGCACTGGGATTAAAAGTATATGCCATGTCTGGCATCTAAATAGGTTTTTAAAAATTCATCACTTGAATAACATTCTAACTGACTGTCAGTATTATAAGTGAAGTTAATAAACTGTCACATATTTGGATAATTCTTATGAATGAGATCCAAGGGTTGCTGGGAGATGACTCAGTTGGTACGGTGCTGCCACACAAGCATAGGAAGCTAAGTTTTAACTGCCAGGGTCAGTGAGGGAGCATGGGGGCTGGGGCAGACAGAGAGTCACAGAGGAAGTGGATGCCAGGCGTGGACCTATGGCCCCCACACTCACATGTGTGCACTCACACCCGCACGTACATGTACTTATACAAAACATACATGTATAAATACACAAACACACAAAGAATAAAGTCCAAGGACGGCAACAATTGTCACAATACAATTTTTGAGACCTGTCATCCAATTGCTTGCTAAAAAAGGTCATGGCATGTCAACATTCCATGAGATACAAGCCCTGAAAATGAATGGCCACATTTATTTTTTATATACCTTATAGGTGAGGAATGGTCCTAC
Organism: Lophiomys imhausi; assembly: GCA_907164525.1. NCBI lineage: Eukaryota > Metazoa > Chordata > Mammalia > Rodentia > Muridae > Lophiomys > Lophiomys imhausi. The sequence goes on from CAJQZJ010032510.1 coordinate 1,558,415, forward strand.
TTTGCTATTTGGTTTCCATTTATTTGCTAATGAATTAGGTGGTACTTTTTCTTACAAGTGAACTATCATTTTCACTTTATTTTATTTTTATTGCTTTAAGAATCTGTCTGTACTCAGTCACAATCCTTGAATCACACTCAAGGCTCCAGCCATCAGCAAGATGCCAGGGACACTGATACTAGGGGAGTCTGTATTCAGGCTGAGTGGAGACTGGGCACTCTTATTTCTAGTGTTAGCTTGTTTCTGTAGGTCAGCAAGGACCTGGACACTGTCCTAAGGGGTTCCAGCATTGTACAGAAGAGCCATGCCAGCTTTGGAGGAAACGGGGAAGTCTTGAGATGGGAAAGACTATGTAAAGCCTGTGGCTGTTAGTCTCAGGACTTGCCCATCTTCCCACCAGCTTGTTTGTCAGAGCAAGTCCAGAATCCAGCTGAGACTCCAGGGTGGGGAGGTTCCACCTCTGTGCACCAGTCCACAGACTCACACTGGAAGGAGTGCGGACAAGGAAACGGAACAAGCACAGTCATTTTCTAAATACCCAAACACACAACTTTCTTCAGATCAATGCATGCTACATCAATCAAAACTCTCTCGAAGCTTTTTGGGAATGAATTTGTAGTTTATAGCTCATTCTGCTTCAAATAGAAGTGACTTTGGCTCAGGAACACCGATTCAAGTATCCTTAATGACATGACTCATTGGGGACGAGCTTGTGAGGTTTTGCGGTCACAGAACAAAGGGAAATTACCAATCAAGATCTTTCTCTACTATATCATTGGGGACAGGTAGGTGGCCAACCTCAGAGCAGACCCATCTTGTCTATAACTCCCAAATGTTGTCTTACACTAGTCTCAGCTTTAGGATCCATAGTGGGTGGAGGTTGGCTAAGCTTCACAGGGCATTCTAAGAAGTTAGCCCAGCTTCGGAAGTCAAAGGAGTTGGAAAGCCACTAAAGAGCTTAAGGTGGCCCAAGCAAAATTTGTCTCTGGACACAGAAGAGTCAGTCTTTCTATAGTCACATATCAGCTGGTCAAGGTCAGACCGTCTAATAGAGACTTAGTTGCTTCGGAGAACCCCACCGTGTAAACTTCACTCCAGGTCTCACATCCAGCCTCAGTGCTGCCTGTGGCCTCAGCTTTCATGAAGCCTCAGTGTTCGAGCGGCATGCCCTTTCTGCTGTTTCCGAGGCATTTTGCTTTAGTAACATAAACTCCCAGGCCAGGACCAAATGAATGATCTGGAACGCAGGGTTGGCCTGACCTTCTGTCTTGCTTAATAACTGAACATCTATTTCAAGAAGCTAAGTGCAGGATGGCCTTCCTCAAAGAGCGTTCTCTGTGTTGAGATTTAAAATACATATATTTTCTAAGAAGACAGTAAATTATCCAAATTTCATCTTCTAAAAGCTTCCAGGGTTTTTTTTTTTAATAGTAGAAAATAATCTCCAAGTTTCTGCTACCTATCTTCCCAGGACCTAATAATGATGAAGAAATCTAACCACTAATATGCCTGCACTGAGAGTCCTGAGTGGAAGCCAAGTATATTAATATTCTGTCTGGCAGTGGGAGGCAGAGGCAGGTTGTCTCTGTTTGGAAGTGTTGCAGGGGTTATAACCTCCTGTTTCTTATCTAACTCGATTGGTTTCCTGAGCATCAAGTATTGGCAACTACAAATGAAATTGATAAGAGAGGCTGCAGAGACAAGATATTTCCAGTTTATAGGTAAAAGCAAATTATTTTTAACCTAAAAAAGCAAGAAAAATGAATTAAGTAAACAAATAAGAATGCACAGGCAAATTATTCAACAAAGCCTGAGCTAGTACACCAATGTAGTTCAGTCTAAATTCTTGGAGGGAAGGCGAGAGTAATTAGATAAATATTGAATGGTTTTGCTTTTTCCAAGCCCTGAATTAATCTGCTTCCATAAGCCCCTTTCATGCATCTTAATGGATGTTTGGTAAAGGGTTTGGGGTTTGAAGTCCAAAGAAGAAACTGTGGTGTGGACTTATTAGTCAAGTTATATATACTAAACATAGGCAGGCAAGCAGATAGACAGACAGATGGACAGCTACCCCTAAAGTTACCTATTAAAAGTGAAATCCTAGGACAAGAGAGATGGCTCAGTGGCTAACACATGCATGGCTCTGCATAAAACCTCATATCAGTTCCCGGTATTCATGTCTGATGGCTTACAGGTGCCTATAACTCCAGCGCCAGGGAATTCAATGCCCTTTTCTGCCTAGTGTAGGATACACTTGCATGTACACACACGAGAGAGAGAGAGAGAGAGAGAGAGAGAGAGAGAGAGGAGAGGGAGGAGAGAGAAAGGAGAGAGGAGAGAGAGGGGGGAGAGAGGAGAGAGAAGAGAGAGAAAGGAGAGAGAGAGAGAAAGGAGAGAGAGGGAGAGGGAGAGAGGGAGAAAGAGAGGAGAGAGAGGAGAGAAAGAGGAGAGAGAGGAGACAGAGGAGAGAGAGAGGAGACAGAGACAGAGAGAGGAGAGAGAGAGGAGAGAGAGAGCAGAGGAGAGAGAGGAGAGAGAGCAGGGGAGAGAGAGGAGAGAGAGGAGAGAGAGGAGAGGAGAGAGAGGATAGAGAGGAGAGAGAGGAGAGAGAGAGGGGAGAGGAGAGAGGAGAGAGAGGATAGAGAGGAGAGAGAGGAGAGAGAGGAGAGAGAGAGGAGAGAAAGGAGAGAGAGAAAGAGGAGAGAGAGGAGAGGGAGAGGAGAGAGAGGACGATAATAACAAATCTAGAGAATAAAGTGAAATGGAGTAACTCATGTGCAACCACAATGCAGACAGTGCAAGGGGCTGGTATCTAGCACAATTGCTTAGGTTCCTTATGGTTCCAATATTATACAGAGTTTCAGCTTAGGTGTGTTCTGCTGCCTCTGAATAACACATTTATAGAGCCGAAGACAGAGGTGTCCATAAAGATGACTAATAAACAGAACAAAATGTACAGCATCCCTGGTAATCAAGGAAAGGAAGAGAAAATGGGATATTCTCTCCTGTTATACTGTAGAGTTTTTTAAACATGATAATTTAAAATATTTAAAATTTAATCAATATTTTATCAATTTAAATATCAATTTAATAGTTAAATTAACTATCAAATAAATAACATACTTAAATACATTTAAATTTTATTTCTTTTTATTTATATGTATATCTGTATTTCTGATTGGATCCCCTGGGGCTGGAGTTCTGTGAGCCAGCCCATGTGGGAGCCACTGGGTGCTGAAAGCATTCTGAACTGCTGTGCATTTCTCTGGCCCCTAAATCATAACTGCTGCTGTTTCTATGTTTTTGCGATTTGAACACTCTCCTATCTTGCCAGGGCTGAGGATGATACAAAAGATCATATCATCTTTTTATAAATTAGTGTGAAGCCTGACTCTATAATACATATTTGCAATCCTGGCACTCTGGAGGCTGTGGCAGGAAGGTCTAGACTCTGAGGCCAGTCTGGGATACATAGCAAGAACTTGTCTAAAAATAAAAGAAAGGAAGGAAGGAAGGAAGGAAGGAGGAAGAAGGAAGAAAGAAAAAAGAAAGAAAGGAAGGAGGGAGAGAGAATGGGAGGGATAAAGGTAGGGATGGAAGGAAGGAAGGATTGAAAACTATCAGCAAACACCAACATCTACACAATACTTATTGTCTGGGTGTTCGTGGTGTTCATTTGCCTTCCTATTTATATATCAGGGCTTATGTTTTGAGAAAGTAAGCCCAAACATGGAAAGAGGTGTGCATGTGGACAGATTTGCTCCAGCACAGTAAAGCTTCCATACTAGAAAGCCCAGGAGCACTCAGCCCGCTCACCCTAACGCCTGTGTTGTAAGACCTGTGTGAGCTGCACCATGTGTTCACTCATAGCCAACTTTCTCCAGATGTCAGGCACTCCTGAAGGTCAGTTTGTGCAGGCTGAATGTGACATGAAATTTGCCTCTATATCCTTTGTGCCAGGTGAATGTCCCCCTACAAGACAGACCAAGACAATTTGAAGACAGATTGAGATCCCTCCAAGGGAGGCACAGATTGATTGGAAGGGTCTGAGACTTGCTGGGAATTGCAGGACCCTGTTGCTCTTGTTCACTTATGTGGTGGTGATGGAGGTGGTGAGTGTGCATGTATGTGTAGGTGACCCCGTGTATGCATGTTGTGTGGATGCACACATGTTTGTGCAGGTTGTGCAGATTAAGGCCAGAGAATGATCCTAGTTGTCATTCTTTGAATGCCATCCACCTTGTTTTAGAGACGTGAGAGAGAGTGTGTGTGTGGGTGTGTTTGTGTGTGTATGCGTGACATCATGAGCCACTCTCAGCAGGGCCTTCCAGTTGTTTCCAGTGGGGTTCTCTGGATTAAGTGTGGAGAAAAAATTGCACATTTTGCTTGAAAAAAATCCCCCTAGAACCTCAAGAAAGTAAGTCAGGAGCTATACAGCAGGGAACAGATACAAGTAGAGGAGGCATCAAGATATATGCATACATACACACACATACTCATACATACACACACATATACATACATACATACATACATACATACATACATACATACATACACACACATACATACAAATGTGCATATATCATGATGGAGCCAGAACAGCTGACAGCTATCAGCACTACCTAGAAATGAATGAAGTCTTCAGAGGCCCATACTCCTGTTAGAGAAGGTCCACTGCATGAGACATGTTTGTGCACATGCATCTCTTATTCAAAGTACACTCACGCTGACATACACACACATCAGAATTCTCAGAGCCCATTGAGATTCTTCAATGGAGATGATGAGCTAGCTCAGTGGGTGGAGAGGCCCAAGCCTGGTGACCTGAGTTCAATCCCTGCAACCCGTGTGAAGAGAGAAAGACACAGGAAGATAGCGCTGACTCCACAAAGATATCCACACAAGCTGTGGAGCACACAGTAAACAAATAAACAAAAATCATTTTAAGAGAGACTCAATACGGACCCTCAGAAACCACTAGAGATTTCTATATCCTGATCTGAGTCTGTGTGTATATGTGGAAATGGTATCCTGAAGTCCATTACTTTATATAATTAATACAACCAATTAAATGAAAGTTTGTATGCACCAAAAGTGCCACATACTGGATTTAGTAAAACAACATATCAGTGGGAACACTTCAAACGGCCACTGCAAAGATGTCCTTCTGAGAAGAAGCAATTTCTCAAAATAAAAACTCCTCATCTTCTCAAGGGCAGAATCCTGTCAAGTCTGCAGGATGGTTAGGGTCTATGATGGTCTTGTTCTCATGATGCTCTCTCCCATATGCCTTCAGAAAAGACTTCCTTAGAGCAAGCCTGGACCCTGACACCCAACCCCCGACACCCAGCTAAAACCCTCTGCAGACATTGGCTGGCTACAGGGCTCTGAGCTGAACCCCTGAGAACACACAGAGCACTTCACAGAGTCCTGGGCACCTTTGTTCTCTTGCCTGGGCTGAGTTCCCTCCAGGTCTCTGCTCCTTCGCACGGGTTTGCTGTTGCTGGGAATATTCTTTCTCCTTTTCCTGACTGAGGCATTTGCACACATCCTGTACAAACACACACACACACACACACACACACACACTTCTGTCTGGGGCATTTGCACACATCCTATTCACAAACAATCTCATATCAGATTCTCAGATTTTCCCAGGGGTCTTGTCCACACTGCCAAGCTCAGAGCTCATGTTTCCCACCACCTTTCTGTCCTGCTGAAGCTCTGATACTAAGCCCTAAAGATCTGCTGATGCTACAAGCTCATTCCCCACCCAGTCAGGGCACAACCTGAGAGGTCCAGCTTGCTGTCCATCCCTCATATCTCCTGCCTGGGACCAGGGAGGATCTCACCCAGTAAAGGCTGTGAAGGGGCAAGAAAAGCAGGCAGGCGATGGCATTCCAGAGAAAACACTTCCTGAGACTTTGGCTACTTATTTGTTTATCTGTTTCTATTTCTGTTCATCCTCACTCTTCTTTTTCTTCCTTCCCCTTCTTCTTCCTCTTCCTCTATGGGACTGGAGATGGAACCCAGGTCCCTTTGGATGCTAGGCACATGCTCTGCCACTGCATTATGCCCCTCCAGAGGTTTTAAACTCCTAGTGTAATAAAGTCACAATGAAAATGAATGAAGATAGGTCACAAAGGTCACTTTGTTCCTTTTTTTTCTCTCTCTCTTCTCTCTTTTAAGGTTTTTATATGTAGCTCTGGTTGGCCTGGAATTCATTATGTAGGTCAGGCATGCCTTGAACTGTAACAATACTCCTGCCTCAGACCCCAAAGCACTGGAGTTACAGAGCCGCAGCCGGTCGCTCTTCTCTGGACTTTCCTAGCAAGAGAATGATCTCACTCTTCAGGCTGGATCACAGCTGCTTTGTGCATCATCTTGTTTTCACTAATATGTCTTGAATGATAACTACTGCAATTCAGTAACGAACAAGAAGACCATGAATGACTGAACAGTAATTTAAATACCCAATCTTAAGTGAGAAGTTAAAAAAAAAAAGATTCTGCCCAAATCTTAAGTATTATTTATGATGGTGTCAGTGGTAAAACTGAGAATATGTATTACAATTAAGGAAGGAAAATTGTTAGAGAAAGAGAAGAAGTCTATAGACAATGAGACCCACTAGACTGTGAAATAGGCTTTCAACTGTGTGATGGAAACAGTCCCTGGAACACCCCTCGTTAGGACAGTGGGTGACCAAGGACTTTGCGGAGGGGAGTTCTGCACTGGTGACTGGAGCCGGGGGTAGGAGATGGGCTGGGGACTAGCTGTGGGTCAAGGAGGCTGTCCAGGAAGGAGGACGTCTGGGGGCCTGAGAGTGGGAAAGACACAGGGGCACTGGCCATGAGGAGTGGCAGTCGAAGCTGTGTTGATAGAAGGAACTAGGATGGGGGACCGCTGTGCTGTACATAGAGGCATCAAAAGGTGGGTGAGAAAGACCCCTGGAGCCAGATGGAGGCTGTGTCAGATACCTAGCTGGACAGCCTCCCTAAAGAGGGGATGGATGATTAGGAGGACTTTAGGGGTCGATACAGTGAGCCAAAAGGATGGAGTGAGTCCCAAGTGCCGGTGGCCATCTCTAACAGTCCCTTTTCCTAGTCTCTGGAGTGCTGAAGTGGGACGGCGAGAATTTCTCTAAATCTAGCCTCAGCAGAGAATGGATATTCAACATATGTTGAATAAGGGAAAGAAGAATGGGATAACACCTATGTTAGCTGGGAGATGGAGATGGAAAGGGAGGAGGAAGGGAGGAGGGGTGGGGGTGGAGGAAGAGAGGAATAGGAGAGGTGAAGAGAGGAGAGGCAATGAAGAAAGGAAGGGAAGAGGAGAGAAAAGAGAGACACTATAGACCTGATAGAGTTTCCAAGGGCACACTGCAAAAATCCACTGCCTCCATCTGCTCTTGAATCCTATTTTCAACACCTTCCAACAGCCCATCAAATTATAAACCAAGTCAGAGCCCTCCTAAGTCAGTCACTTCCCCAAAGCCCAGCAGTTACCGTCCAAGCCTTTGCCATACATAGCCTCTAGGGGGACATTTTAGATGCCATCCATGGCAATAATTAAACATAATTGTGAAGACACTCAGTTTGCAAAAGATTGCAAGGAATTAGAAGGGGATGTGGATCCAGGACATTCACAGCAAAGCCCTTAGGAGCTCAGCACAGACTCTCCACTTCCAAACATTCTGTGTAAATAAGTGAATATTCTGTTATGACTCTGTGCACACAGACGCTCACTCTCATAGACATGACTGTCATAGGATGAAACACTGTGTGTGTGCATGTATGCACATATATGTGTGCGTATGTGCACATGTATGTACACATGTGTCCATGTGTATGCATGTGGAGGCCAGTGGTTAATGTCAGGTGTCTTCCTCAATAGTTCATCACCTTATCCTTTGAGACAGGGTCTCTCACTGCACCTGAAGTCCACTGATTTGATTAGACAAGCAGTCACTGAGTCCCAGGGATCACCTCATCTCCCTCCTGTATAACTGGGGTTATAGGCACAGACCACTTCACCTAACTTTCACATGGGTGTTGGGCATCTAAACTCAGGTCCTCATACTGGAACATCAAGCACTTTACAGAGCCATCTCCCCAGCCCATAAACATTCATCTTAATTTGGATACGCTTTGAAAGTATTTCTTGTACGCCATTTGATTTTTTTTTTTTCAAATGTTGGCTGAGATGTACTGACTTGGCCATATGGCCTGCTAATGCCAATGTGCAAAGCATTGACTTGGGGGCCATAATCCAATTTCTGCAGAATCACAGGCAACACCCAACATCTCTTAAAGTGGGGAATTCCTGGCAGCAGCCTGATTACTTGGACCCTGGAGATGAAGTTTGATCTGAGCTACTGATGAGGAGGCAGATGCCTGCGTTTGCTGGGGCAAGCTGGCACTGTGCCTTGGGGTTGAACCCTGACTCCACAAGTCTTTTCCTCTTCCATTTTTTTCCCTCTGCAACACACAGTGTTCTTGTTGTCACAGTTGCTTCTGGTCCAAATCTCTCAGATAAAAGTGTTTAGCAGCTGCTCCAGCCTCTTCCTTTTCCCACTGGCAGAGACAGAAAACCATTTCACCGTCTTTGAGTCCCAGCAAGAGCCAATCATATCTATCATAACAGGCTTGGACAGAACCCTGCTAGAGCTTTCCTTCTCAGTGCGCCCGCAAGAGGCCATCTTGCTCCCTTGCTGTTCAGGGTGACTGTGATGTGCCTTTTTCTTTTCTTGTCCTGAGTGGACACAACCAATACTCGCAGGGATTCTTCATCTTCTCTAGTGGTTTAAAAACCCACCAAACACCTCCTTTGTCTGACAGCACCCCCCCCCCCCCACCCACACCAGGGCCAGGAGCCGGGGTGGCAGTTGTGGACCCTGGCAACTTCCTTTCCAATCCTGGCCTCCTCTTTGAGTTTTTGAAACTTTTTGCAGTTGGTTTTAGTTAGTGGGCCCTGAAATGAACATGTAAATAAATACTTTCATAATCCATTGCTTTATTTTACTTCTGTGTGCATGCATGTTTGTATGCATATGCACAGGAGCACATGTGTGTATATGTGGTATGTATGTGTATGTGTGTATATACAGTGTGTGTTTCTGTGTATGTGTGGTGTGTGCATTTATGTGTGTATGTGTGCATATGTATGGTGTGCATATGTGTGTATTGTGCATGGATGTATGTGTATGTGTTTATGTGTGTATGTATGTGTGTGGTGTATGTGTTTGTGTGTGCATATGTATGTGTGCATGTGCATGTGTGTGCATGTGCGTGTCTGTGTGTGTGTGTGTATGTATGTATGTATGTATGTATAGGGGCCAGAGGTCAACCTTGAGAGTCATTTCTTAAATATCACCCACCTTGTTTTTTGAGACAGGGAGGCTCACAGACTGAGTCTTAGGAATCTGCCTGTCTCTGTCTCTCCCATGCTGGGATTCCCAGGGTATTGGGATCCCACTGTGCTGGGCTTTTGTATGTGGGTTTTGGGATGTAAGTCAAGTCCTCATTTTGGCAGTCAGTCTCCTTTGCAGAGAGGGTGCTGGATCCTGGTGGGAGGGTGTATACAGAAGTATAAGACTAAGAATTCAGAGAGAACTCTTCTAGAATACCAGGCTTTAGTCCCAGGCTGATGTTTTTCTGTTTTGGGTTTCTTTTTTTTTAATAATTTATTTTTTATTTCTTCAAGTTACATCTCAATCACAATCCCCTCCCTACTCGCCCCTCCAGTCCCACCCTTCCACCCTCCTCCCCCTCAACCGCCCCCATCCTCTTCTCTTCTTTTTTTTTTTTAGATTAAGGTATTTCTTTTTTCCCCCCAACAGCTCTCCCTTTCAGTCCAAAAAATGGTTCTTTTTCTTATAACTATAAATACAATACAAAACAACAGAAATAAATAGGCCACAATTATAAGAGTTATATGGCTTAGCATACATTCCCAATGTCCAGTCCATATGTATTTGGCACCTGACTTTAACATTCTACTATCTAACCATCTCCATGAGTTTAAAGTTCTATATCTAACTCAGCTTTCATACTAACTTGCCTCATAATTTTAAAAATATCTTCTTAGATCCAGAATACCCTCTTGATTCCTAAACAACTCAAAATTTAACTATGAGACTAGCTATCTATTCTTCAACCACCTCAGAGACCTGAGAGGGATAAATATATCTTAGTCACTCTGGTCCTCAGTTTCTCCACTGACAAAGTAAATCTAGCACTAATTCATTGGATTGACAGTTATACCCTCAGTGTGTGACAGAGATGGTGTGTAACAAAGTGACCATCAAGGTAGTCGGGGTTGGGGTGATGGGGTGTCTAAAATGGGTAATATGTATTCTAGTCACCTGGGCAGCAATAAACATGTAGACATGCATGTGTGTAAGGTGAGCTTCTCTATACATTGCCAAGATCCCCATGCTGCAATTCTGGATCGGCAATGTTCATCCTTTATCCATCAGTAGAGAAGTGCTCTCTAGAAACATGCAGCATTACACACTTCTCAGTTAAAAACTAAACATCCAAACTGACTGTTAAAAGGTTGTTTTTTATTTTCTTTTTTCACATTTTAACTTTAACTGCATTATATAGCTCATGTGTAACATTTTATAATACATCCTCTACTTTCTGTTATTGAGTTACCTTATGTGATAAAATTGACACCAGTATTACTTTGTCTCTTCATTTCCTTCCCATCATCCTCATCCCAGAAGGACACTGGGTAGCTTATAGAGACGCAGATGGACTGCAGCTCCTGGGGGTGGAGAAGTCTAGAAGGAAACATGTCCACTCCCTGAAACATGAAAGAGTTAGATAAACCCACCACAGGGTCCTGACTTGTCCTGAGCTATCAGAGAGCTGGAGCCACAGAACAACCAACTTCCTGAAACAACAGGAAACTGGAGTGTTCTCCTCCAGAAGTACTCCTGAGCCCACCTTACCTATCTGCAAAAGACACAGGGCACTTGGCGGAGGCTACCAGACCTCCTGTCCTCAGGTCAGAGAAGGCTCTCCTCAGCTGGAGCAAAGAGGAGAGACAAGATCTACACTCATGAGAAAAGAGGACTCTATCACAGGCTCATGTTATTAAACATCTCTCTCTTCTCACTTGTACCAACTGCCATAAGATGTACCCAGATCCATGGCAGAGTGCGGCTGCCACAGGGAGGGCCTCAGCATCATTTAAATAATCTGTTACTGTAGTGAACTGACGTGGGACCTTATAAGACTGAAGGCGAGCCAAGGCAACAAGGAACCTCACTCCAAGCAAATGCCAAAGGGCATGTCACAGCAATCCACCACTGGGAAGGAATATGACTACAGGAAGGACAGAGCACACAGGAAATGCTGATGAGGGTAGACCAAGAGTACGGGGAAGGGGAAACTTGCACAGCCCAAGGCTTATAACACTGTTGAATAGTATCTGCAGTGCATTATCAGAAACCATAGCAACTATCCCAAGCCCAGCTCATCACTGAGTAACTTATCCCAGCTCCCCCTGAAAAGAGCCTAAAGAGTCATGAGCTCAATTCCAGGCACAAATACAGCTTATTTCAGCTTCTGGGTGCAAATGATGTTTGACTTTCAAAGAAAAGTCACAAGACACACACATACATGCACACCACACACATACACATGCATACACACACACACACTCATACACATATACACATGCCACAAACATACCACATACACAAATAGATATACCACAAACATAAATCACATAAACATACCACATATCCATACATACCACATATACACTATACATAACACACACACACACAAAACGCAACCTATTATCAAGAAGACAGTCAGTCAACAGTGAAATGATCTATGAAAACTATCATACAGAGTCATCAAATGGTTCCAAACAAGGCTACAGCATGAGTAAGAACCTGCACAGCTCGACAGCAGTTACAAGAAGACACATAATGAAAGTTCCAGAAGTAAATACAGTAAGAGAAATGAAGCATGTCTCCAATGGTCTCATCAATAAAACTGACGTAGATAAGGAAATGATCTGATTACTTAAAGGTAGGCCAGTAGAAACAATGTCATGTAGCAAACATAATTGCTCAAATAATATCCAAGAGCTATGGATGGCACCGAGCATCCTGAATCTCAGAGGAGAGGAGAAGAGATGTATTTGAAGAGATAATGGCTGATATTTTCCCAAATGAAGTGAAAAGTATAAAATATAAATCCAAAACCCTTACAGAGGGGTTGGAGAGATGGCTCAGCAGTTGGGAGAACGTGTGGCTCTTGTGGAGGACCAGCGTTCTGTTCTTAATACCTTCATCAGATAGCTCACAACCACCTGCACCTCCAGCTTCAGGGAGTCCAGTGCCCTCTTCTGGCTTCTGTAAGCAACTGCACTCATGTGCCTGTATCCCTCACACCCACATACACAAAATTAAAAATAAAATCTTTTAAAAATATACCTACAGAAAAGCAAGCAGTATAAATAAAACACAGAGACATCCTTGTATTCACACTCATGTGTGTGTGTGCATGCTGTCTCTCTCTCTCTCTCACACACACACACACACACACACACACACACACACACACACACACCTACCTGGGTGGGTCATAATCAAATTACTGAGAATAAGACATAAAGAAACAATTCTTGAAGACAGACAAAGAAAATGAGAACACATTACACACATAAAGAGAGGAAAAAACAAAAATTCCAGCTAATATCTTGTGGTAATGTGGGACTTTTTACACAACAGACGGCGATGGAGTGGATTTTTAAAGATCTGAAAGGAAAACATGTCAATGAGGCAATATGTGCTGGTGAATGTACAGAAGAAATCAAGATATTTTCAGGAAAAACACTGGAAGGAATCCATTAGCAGCCACCTGCTCCCTGAGAACTATGAAAGGCACTTCACCAAGAGGGGACACAGCCAGGCGAAAACCGAGGTCTGCACAAAGGAACACAGTGATGACATCACAGAAAGGAAGAGGGAAGATTATCCCTTCCCTTTGAAATTGCCCCAAAATATAATTGGCTGCTCAAAGTAGAAGTTGTGGTAGTGTGTGTGTGTGTGTGTGTGTACATGTGTGCCCCTGCACGAAAGTGTGCATGTCTGAACAGGGACCTGTGGAGACCAGGAGCAAGAGTCAGGTCTCCTGTAGCTGAAGTTCCTGCAGTTGTGAGTCTTGCAATGTGGGTGCTGGGAACTAAGTCCGATCAGCGGTAAGACCAGCAAAGGCTCTTGAACCCTGAGTCGTGTCTCCACCCACTGTGATCAAGTATTCCAAGTTTACAGAGCAATAGCAAAAGTATGAGGAGGTAGAGTTAAGACTACACATCTGTGGTTGGGGTTGCAGTTCTGTAGTGACTACAGAGGCTGGGCATCTTCTCATGGACTTATTAGCATCTCTAGGAAAAGGCCCATTCAACTCCATTGCCCGTTTCCCACTGGGTTGACTGTTCTTGATGCTGTTAAGTTGTAAAATCCTCATCAAATGTCACTTGCAAATATTTTCCTTTATTTCATGGGTGTCCATTTCACTTTCCCAGCAGCATCCTTGATTTTGGTAAGTAACATTTATTCATTGTGTTTCTTTCATACTTTTTTTTTTTTTTTTTGGTTTTTCGAGACAAGGTTTCTCTGTTTAACAGCCCTGGCTGTCCTGGACTTGCTTTGTAGACCAGGCTGGCCTCGAACTCACAAAGATCCGCCTGCCTCTGCCTCCCAAGTGCTGGGATTAAAGGCGTGCGCCACCACCGCCCGGCTCTTTCATACATTTTGATGTCTGTGCTGGTTAGCTTTTTGTTAACACAAACTAGGATCATCTGGGAAGAGGGAACCTCAATTAAGAAATTACTTCCATCAGACTGGCCTGTAGGTAAGTCTGTGAGGCATCTTTTTGATTGATGATTGGTGTGGGTGACGCCACCCCTAGGCAGGTGGTTCTGGGTTATATAAGAAAGCAAGCTGAGCCAGCCACGAGGAACAAGCTAATAAGCAGTACTTTTCCATGGTCTCTTCTTTAGTACCTTAGGTGCCTGTCCTGCCTCAGTACTTTCTCTGAATTCTCTCAGTGATTGTCTGTGATTAGATTGTGAAGGCAAATAAAGTCTTTTATCCCCAAGTTGGTTTTGGTCATTGTCTTATCAAAGCAATAGAAAGATAACTAGAACAATGTCATATGTAGGAAGATATTACTCCAACCAATGACACAAAGCTTTAAAGAATGTATTCATCTATTTTTATGTACATGTGTATGTCTTTGTGTGTTTATGCACCACACGCATGCAGGTGTTTGTGGAGGCCAGAAGATTGTATTGGATCCCCTGGAACTAGTTATAGCTTGTGGGCCACCCAATGTGGGTGCCTGGAACAAATCCAGGTCTTCTGTAAGTGTGCATAATCCCAGACCCATGTCTGTAGTCCCAACACTCAACTTTATTTCTGTGTGTTCTTCCTAGCATTGTATGGTTAGAGACAGACAAATAACTTGAGTGAATTATATGCTAACTTGTGTAACACTTTCCCTAGGTGCTCACCACACAAGCGCACACACACATTCTCTCTCTCTCTCTCTCTCTCTCTCTCTCTCTCTCTCTCTGTCTCATGCACGCACGCACTTACGTGCACACACACACACACACACACACACACACACACACACACACACACACACACAC
>CAJQZJ010032510.1:1573109-1583454 GCA_907164525.1 Lophiomys imhausi
CACACACACACACACACACACACACACACACACACACACACACACACCTACTTACCCCAGAAAGGGATAGCAGATCAAGCTAATGATTCTATCAAAGTGTGATTTGGTGAGCAATCGAGCTCCTGGAGTTCCCTACAGGAGGAGTAAGGACAACCCAAGCGCAGGTTCATCAACAAAGGGCCCGTTCCAGCAGACAGCCACTCATGAAAGCTGCACCCTACACTCCGAGCTCTCTGCAACTTTGTAGACAGCTCAAAGGGTCCAAGATCTCCTCTCAGCAACCAGCTGGTCAGACCCTCCTCCCCAGCAGCTGCTTCCTGATCCTATAGTCCTGGGAACTCTTGAAAGTTTCTGCTTTTCCAGAGTGTGAGTTTCATGCACTTTCCTCTCCTTTCTAGGAGAAAGGTTTCAGTTTGGAGGGGATTTTGATACCATGCATGTCAACCTGCAGAAGTAGACATGTGACCCAAAGTAAAACCGATAGACACAGATGGAGGGAGAGGTACCAAGCTTCCACAACGCTTTAAGTGCTGTGGCCTCAACTGAGGGTAAGTGCTTTTATTTTTAAGCAGAGGCAGCTTCTAAGTGCATGCTTCAGTCTCGGAGTCTTCGCTGGGGGTTTGCATGCCCAGGACCAACAGTTCTTACAGCCATTTGCACGTTGCCCGATCTGGCTCACTTGTACTTTGTGTGTGTGTACTCAAAAACAACCTGAGCTTGTAGGCTTCTAGTGCTGGCTTTGTTTTGCTTTGTTATTGGGATGTGTCTGATCTTGTGCAGTGGCTTGGGGAGTCTTTCTTCATCATGTAAATGTTGCAAACCCTTATGAAGGCTTTGTGTTTCTTCTTTTTCTAGACATTTGTCAGAATTAATCAGGAGACAGCTGGAATTAGTCTTTCCTATATTGGAATTTTATATTTTAAAATATTTTGGCTGATAATTCTATAATGTTACTTGCTCTGTCTCTGTTTAGATCTTAGGTTCTTTGTCCTACTGCTTTTTTTGCCTTTACCTGCAGGTGTGATGGCCAATTCTAATTATCAACATGACACACCTGGGAAGAAGGAACCTCAGCTGAGTAACTTCCACCATCAGAACGGCCTGAGAGAATGTCTGCGGGGGCATTGCTTTGATTGTTAATTGGGGTAGGAGAGCCCACTCCATGGTGAACAGTACCGTTTTTAGACAGGTGGGTGTGGGCTATGTAAGGAAGGTAGCAGAACTTGAGGTGTGTTTACAGCTATTGATAAGATATTTAAATACAATTCTTGAGAAGCCTATGTCCACATTTGGATGTGCACTATCCGTTAATAATTTAAGCTTGTGCTTAAATTACGGTTTATTTAAAATTAAAAATCAATTTAATTACTTTTTCATTAAATAATATTATTTAAAATCTATCGTAAATTTTTTTCTTAATAAACTTCTAACTCTGCTAATTCATCCTGCATTTCTTTCCTGCAGTGGAGTCTTGACTCTACCTAAGTGGACTCCTCTAAGCAGAACTCCGTAGGTGGCTACAGCTAATAATACAGAGTTGTGTCTCCCTCTTCCACACCCACTGATGCTGTGACACATAAAAGCAAATCTTTGGGAATCATAGACATAGAGAGTGAGAACTTCTGAAAACCTGCCTGATTAACAAGAATTAACAGGGAAACGCCATTTCCTCTGGAAGTCTAGAATCAGAAACAACAGCCTGAATAGTATTTGTTCCAGAGAAATGACTGACTCTAAAAACAGTGATTGGGGGCCTGGACAGATGACTCAGAGGTTAAGAGCACTTATTTCTCCTGCAGAGGACCTGGGTTGGGTTCTCAGTATCACAAAGCAATTCACAACTGTCTTAGTTAGGGTTTCCATTGCTGTGAATGACACCATGACCACAGCAACTCTTATATAGGGCCTCTAACTGGGGCTGGCTTACAGTTTCAGAGGTTTAGTCCATTATTGTCATGGCGCAGGAAGCATGGTGGCGGGCAGGCAGACATGGTGCTGGAGAAGGAGCTGAGAGTTCCACATCTTAATCAGCAGGAATCAGGAGGAGACTGGATGTCTTTCACCTTGGGCATAGCTTGAGCATTTCAGACTTCAAAACCCCGCCTCCACAGTGACTCACTTCCTCTAACAAGGCCACACCTTCTCCAATAAGGCCACACCTCCTAGTAGTGCCAGTCCCTATGGCCAAGCATTGGAGCACATGAGTCTATGGAGGCCATATCTATTCAGACCACCACAGCAATTTTCTGTGACTCTAGCTTCAGGGATTTCAATGCCCTCTCCTGGTTTCCTTGGTCACTAGGCACACATATGGTACACAAACACATGTAGGCAAACACATGCACATAAAATAAAAATAAGTAATATTAAAAGTCAGTTTTGTAGTGCTGTGTTTGTCTTTTTCTCAGAACCTTCTCCACAGCTCCATGGAACGGAGGGAGAGAGGTCAGTGGTGGGAAACAATGGTTTCTGTTCAGTCTGACTTCCTGATTTTATTGGTGCTCAGATAAGATGCTAAGAGAACAGTTTCTCCCTTCTGAACTTATGAGGCTGCATGGTTTTCCTGATTGGAGAGCTGGGACAGTGGCCTCTTCTTACTCCCACACAGCTCAGAACTGGGTTTGGCTCATGCCAAGTGTAGGGTAAACAGTTGAATAGCTCCTTCATGCCTGCCCAGTGGCTTACACGTCAACCAGAAGGGATGATTCCTGCAACCTAATGTGGCCTATGCCTGAATAACATTCTTTCTTTGTCACAATGAGTTGCCAACTGTCAGCTCTATGTGAACGCTTCTTAGGTTCTGTGGTCAGGAAATGTGATTTTAAGAATTGTTGACTTTCTGTGTAATATCTGGATCAATATTGATCTAGCTCACTTTCCAAGATCTCTGAACTATACATTTACATCCATCATCAACTTAGCAATGAGGCTGAAACCTTTTCAAAGCCCCAAATATATTCTAAAAACAACAATGAAGGAAAACTATTCCTTTGAAAATAGTTTACTGTGTTAGAACTCTAGTAACTGAGAACTATTCACTCTCTTGTTTATAAACAGTTGTTGAGTGCAGAGTCTGCTCCAGGTCTGATGAAAAATGCCAGGGCTATAATAGTGATTAAGGCAAGCATGGCTGCCTTCCCTCTTGGGAAGAACTCAAAACCAAAAGGACAGAGAAATAGGTCACCAGAGTTGCCTCCCTCAGCCATTCTGGGTAAGCAGATGCACACACCAAACTCCGAGGGTTTGCCTCTGAAGAGTACAGAACTGAACGAAGTACAGCCAATATATAAAACCACAGAGCAGCACCTAAAACCGCAGGCACAGGGTTTTGAGCGCACAGGGGTCATTTCCTAAGCAATGTTGTCCCTGAACAGAGGCACCTACACTATTCCCATAGAAAGACTCTGGGAATGGACACACTCCAGAGTGTGCAGAATTTACTATGTACATTCCTGAGCATGCTCAGTTTAAAGTCAAGTTCAAGGAGGAAAGATAGCCACAGGAAGGCTTCTGGGTATGTTTCCCTTGTACGGCAAAGATGCTCAGTAGGCGTCATAAAGATGGCAGTTAGCAAGACTCGTAGACACGTAGATTCTTTCCCCCCAAATTTTAGCAGCTGCCAAAGCAAATGTGGATTTATGTGTGAGTCCCTCCCATCCCGTCCCATGGCACTGGGCCCACCTAGCTGCTTACACATTCAAGCCACACTGGTGGACAGAAGTTCACTGCAGTAGTAGTGCTGGAGTGGCCGGCGGCAGACAATGCTTCTGTGCCTGTCCCTTGCCTTTCTGGTCACTTGATGACTCCTTCCTCCAAGCACTCTTGTGCGGAGCCTCCTACACCTTCTGTGGTTCTTCGATTTCCCCTGATTTTCCAGCTGTTTTATTCACAGTCATTCTGTTAAAGAAAAGCATAAGGCCATATTTTGTTCTGTTTTTTTTTCTTTAGGTTACTTATTTCCTTAATGTGGACTGTTGGGTGACATGCAAAAAGGAGATAGGACAATTTAAAAAAAATATTGGTTAATTGATTGATTTGTGTGTGTGTGTGTGTGTGTGTGTGTGTGTGTGTGTGTAGGTCACAGGATAACTTGTAGAAGTGAGTCCCGGGGACCCAGGGACTGATTTCATATCACTAGACTCTGCAGCTGGTGCCTTTACCCACTGAACCATCTCACCTGCCCAGGAGATGAGACAGTTTTAAAGACTTCAGGATCCCCAGTCATACCTGGTCCTTCATAATAACACAATCTTGTCTCAGAAAGGTGTGGACTTCCACTAAAGTGGAAATACCCCTGGAAAAGCTGTTATCTTGAGTCATTTCTATATGGAAGTCAATGAGTTTGTGTAAGCATTTTTCTATTTTTAAAGTTAATTAATAGTAAGTGTGTGCGAGTGTGTGCATGCTTGTGTATTATTATAGGTGTGTGTCATGAAGACCAGAGGTCAATGGGGTGTCTTCTACCATTCTCCACCTTCCTTTTTGAGGCAGGATCTTTCACTGAACCTGTGGCTCATAGTTTTGCCTTGACTGGATGGCCAGCAAATACCCAGGATCCGCCTGTCTCTGTCTGTTGGTATCGTCCTTCCAGGTACACATGGTCCTACCTGGCTTTTCTGTGCACTCTGGAGATCCAAACCCAGATCCTCACACTTACATAGCAAACACTGCCCACTGAGACACCCCACAACTTCTCTTCAAGCCTTTTCTGAGAATGATATTGAGTGGGAAAGAGAAAAACTGCACCATTGGGTGATTGAAACACCTGGGGAGGGCGGGAGAGGGTTGAGAGTAACCTACATCACAGGGAGGAATAGGGAGGGGCTCGGGCCGAGCCGGGTTATGTTACTGACAGCAAAGCTGGGTTTTTACTCAGCTCCTCTGAGGGACTCTCTGCAATGTTACATCTCCTGCTAATGTCAGTAGAATGAGAAGTGATCAAATGGCATTGTCTTAAAACTTGAGCCATCTGAAAGGGCGTGAAGCATTCCCCTGTGTTCTGTGCTTCTCTGTAGTTTTGAGTACACAGCCTGGGTATGTGGAACTCAGGACTCTGAGTTGAGAACCCTCACTCTTAAGGCTGGAGGAGGAATAGACTTGCAGGATAGAAACACATCAGAGGCACAGAAGGGTTTTAGAATGAACAAAAAAGCATTGAAACTTAGAGACAGCGCAGCCAGATGTGGCGTGGGCGTGGGCGTGGGAGTGGATTTGGTTAGCCTCGGCCACACGTACCTTGCTCAGTGTGCTACCTCTTCTTATCGATCCACCTAGATATGTCTGGACAAATAATCCCACTCTCCTCAGAAACACCTCAGATTTGAATCATTAATCATTCTTTCAATTTTTGTTGAGCTGTTGGAGTCATTGTTTTCAATATTAACTGATTAGTTTTAATGACTGATTTTACAGTCCCGGTAAACAATAAGGTTTTTACTGTGAAAGAAATGTCTTCAACCGACCCAGCGTTTAAGCAAATAGCTTTTGCGTGAAATCAGCTGCAATAGCATCCAACATAAAATATGTGGACATAATAGTTAGAGCCCATCTGTTAAGCTGGCATCTTGCTGTAAAGGAATGAAATTTCAATTAAACTTTAATATGGGGGAGTGTAAGTGACAGACCCCATATGAAAGTCCACAGCCGGTGAACTGTGAAGGATAGGGTGGGGCTGCTGCACAGTTAATGAGTTGGATAGAGTTCCCTGATGGCATGCTTCATAGATGACATGCCTATCCTCAGTTGGTTATGAATACTGTTTGTGAGGATGGAGGTTTGGAAGTGATGCCCATATGGAAGGTAAATTGGAATGATTGTGTGGCACGTCCAGAGTCATGTGGTTAATGTGTGATTTGCCACTTCAGCTGGATACAGAATTAAATCATGCATGAGATAACAAGATGGGATGGGCTTGCCTCACAAGTGTGGAGACATGAGTTTACATCCTCAGACCCATGTAAAAAGTTGGGTGCAGCATTGCCTGTCTGTACTCTGAGCAATGGGAAGATGGAATCTGGAGGTAGGAGGATCCCTGGGAGCTCATGGGCGGCTAGCTTAGCTGACAGGGCATAGCTCCAGGCCAATGAGAGACCTTTTCTCAAAACAAACAAACAAGGCAGAATTCACCTGTAACCTTCATGTGGGTTCTTGTGGATATATGCACACATGCACACAGCTACTAGATTCTTGGATCTTCCATTCATGGGCAGTCATTATTGAAGTAGCAGAAACACAGCTGGTGAGTCATTTTACTGCATGAATAAATGTATGTTCAGACACACAGAAACACACATACACACATATGCACACAAACACATACACACACAAACACACACATATGCACACATACAGACACACAAACACATGCATACAAACACACAGACACACATATACACATACACACACACAAGAGGAATGGTTTGGAAATAGAAAAATGAAAGTCATACTTCAGCATTCTCTTGGCTGGAGGCTGCAAAGGCTCATGGATCAATCCCCTGTTCTGAGGACTGATGTCATGGCCCAGCAGTGGCTCAACTGTGGCTTTGAGTGGACCCAGCAAGGAATGTGTCTAATGTCACAAAGTCCCAGGACAAGAGCTTGGACCACTAGTGAGAGAACATATGGACACACAGTTTCATCAGGAACTGTGTGTCATAACCCCTTGGACAAAGCCCTCTTTTTCTGGCCTGTCACTGTCTTATCTACTATTTCTGGGACTAGTGGGGAAAAAAAGAGACAACACCTAAATTCTAACTCCTCAAGGAGTAGCCTGGAGAGTTGTCAAAATGAGACTTAATTTTCTTCCTCATAAAACAAGCTAGAGACCTAAAGCTGTTTTTTCTTTCATGCAGTTATGAAAAAGAAAGGAAAGAAAAGAAAAGAAATATGTAATTAAATAAAAGTCTCATGCATTACAAAAGGCCCAGTCTGCAGCTGTGGACTTCAGTGAATTTTTTTCAAATTCTTCCAGGAGTTTTGCTGAGTAATGGCTGTGTGAGCTAATGGCCAGAACCCAGCACTGGGCACAATTTTCCCAAGGCATTTGTAGTTTGTGAAATGTTCTCTGTGGGCACTGCCTTCCCAAATCTCCAATGTGGTTTTACTGATTGGCCACACTGTCTAGCTTTCCAATGAGGAGTGGTTCTTGTCTTTCTTTTCTTTCTCTTCCTCTCCTCCCTCCCTTCCTTTTCTGTCTGCTTCTGTTTCTCTCTCTCTTTCCTGTGTGTCTCTGTGTCTCTCTGTGTATATACATGTATCCTGTGTGTATCTGCATGCATGAGCACGGGTACATGTGTGTACCTGGGCTTCAATTTCTATCTTATTGATGGAGACCGGGGGTCTCTCAGTGAACCTGGAGCTTACTGATTAGGTTAGACTGGGTGGCTAGCAAGACCCTGAGATCCCCTGTCTCTGTCTCCCACTGCTAGGATTTCAGGGGCCCGCCATCCTGCCTGGCTTCAACATGGGTGCCAGGAATTGAACTCAGGTTCTCCGGCTTGCTGACAAGCGCTTTACTGATTGGGACACCTTCTCAGCCCCTTGCATCACCTTTCTCATAAAAGGATTGGTTGACAATAGAACTGTAGAGAAGGAGGTCCTTGCTGATACTTAGACTGGGTTTGAGGCTAGACTGCATATGTGCCCCCTTTGGAGCTGGGCTAGAAAACACTGCATCAAGTCCCTCATGGGCAAGAACAGGACTAGTGCTGGGACACACAGACACACAACAACACAGGCAGACGACTGGCGACTGTAGAAATAATTAAATTGTTTAACAGTATTTATATTATTGTTAATTGACTGGCGGCTGTGAATCCTTAACCAGCCATTATAAGTGAGCACACAGACAACCACATGGATTTTAACAAGCCTTGGCTTGAAGCAATCTTGGCCCATGTAAGCTAGCTCTTAATTCTATTTATGAATAAAGCCCCCATATAATATACATACATCCCCTGGGCTGCTATTCTCCATGCTATGCCAGTGTTCCAGGTCACATGGAATAAGGTTCTTTTCTCTAACCCATGGCATGTGTCTTCCTTCCTGCTCTTTGCTTCTTCTCTTGGAGGCTTCTCTACTTCATCTACTGGAGGCTTCTTCTACTATGAACCTCTCTGATTTAGAAGCCAGCACCTTAATCCCACCTACCTCTGGCTTTGCCCAATCTCAGGCCTCAGCATTTATTCAACCAATCAGAGACAATGTAAGTAACAGACAACAAGTAGAACCAATTAACTAACATTTAGAATGCATACCATCACCCCATCAGGCGATATATCTTTAATAACTTTAAATGGAGGAGTAACTCACAGACAGGGAAACCCAGTTCTTGAGCCTGCAGTTCATTTTTTTCCCTGACAAGTTGATACACCATGAGTTCCCACCCTTGTCAACCCATTGAGAGTTCGCACTATACCAGAGTGTTCTGTGTCCCTTTTCCCATCAGCCCACCTGCTCCCCCATGGCCGAGGGCAATCACTGATCTGACTCACGCCTGCGTATCATTTGGCCCTTCACAGAGCGGTATGAATGGAACCTTTCATGAGTATGCCCTTGTGCTGGGCTTCTGGCATCCTGTGTTGTAGTTCCAGCTACATGCTCCCACAGCCATAGAGGGGATGCACCCCTTTGACCCCTGAGCCAGAGTAAATCTTTCCTCCTTCAAGATGCTTCTGCCAGATCCACTTACCACAGTCTTAAGAAAAATAATGGATGCAGTTAATGCGCAGCATGTCAGTCCCTCTGGAGTCCATGACAAGTTCAGACACTGTTCCCCGAGCTCCACTTTCATCACCATCAGCTCCAGTTAAAGGCACCTGCAGAATGCTTTCAGTGTGGCCTGCGGTGTTATTGAATGGTGATGTCCCTTTAAAGCTTTGTCCTAACAAGTGTCACCACTCAGTACTTACCTGATCTCAAAAGACACCAGAGATTAGACAAGGAGAGATGAGCAACGAGGTAAATCACAAGCCAGTGAGCTCACCAGAGAAAGCACAAAGCTCTGTTGGGGATCTTGGGAGGGACTTTGAGGCTGCCGAGCATGCGAACGTCCTAATTTCCAGGCAGGGTTTGAGTCAGAATAGAACATAACGCCTGGACTGGGGACGAGGCTCAGTTGCTGGAGTGCCTGTCTCATATGCATAAAGCTCTTCGTTTGATCCCAGCACCAGATGAATTGGGCACAAGGGTGCACTGTGTAATCCCAGCACTTGGGATATGGAAGCCGATCATCCTAGACTAATCAGCACGTTAGAGACAAGTCTGTGTCATAGGACCCCATTGTAAAGCAAACTTCTGTGTATGCCTTCATCAACAGGACCGTGTGCAAAGAAGTGTTGCTTAAAGAAAAGTGGAAACCTAACAAAGTAACTTGCCTGGGGAAACATGATAGGCATCCAAAGGACTAGGCAGAGATCATGGGGTGAGGGAGACAGCTCTGCTTTTGAACATCAAGAGGGAGAATCATAAGATGCAGGGATATATAGTCTTTCTTATTTTTTTAAACCAAAGTAGGATTGTTATTTTTTGTTGTTGTTTATTCTTATATACACTTTTAAATATTATTTTTTGAGAATTTCAGCACAAATCAGTTTTTCTTCTTTCATTCGGAAAGGATGTGTGTCTGTGACAGGCTGGGTCTCAACCAGCAAGCGTGGGTGTCAACGCAGCCATTTCTGGTTTGCAGTCACTCCGGATGGCTGTTGCATGTGCCGTGCAGACATTTTGGCTTTGCCTAATCTGTCTGACTAGAAAGGCTTCACTGTGGCTGCTGATGAGTCTGTGTATCTCAGTGTGAATCCATTTCCTGGAAATTCTGGAGGCCCAGGACTATCAGAAAATAAAAAAATGAGAGGGAACTATGATCCGGGGTTAGTTTTTCCCATTATAATTTCAAGTTTTGCTAAAATACCTCCTTCACCCCTCCCTCCTGCTTTCTTCTGTCCTTCCTTCCCTCTTCTCTGTATCTTTTACTTCCTTCTACCCTTTCTTCCCTCCTTCCCTTCCTCTCTCAGTTCCTCCCCTTTCCTGTCTTCCATTCATCCACCTTCCCACCCATCTTTCTTTCCATTTTCTCACCCACCCTCCATCAGGTCCTCTTTCCCTTTTCCACACAGCCTTGAAATATTTGGTGGCAGAAGACATCCCCCTGCAGTGGTTTGGTGCTCACTGATCCGTGACCTCAGAGAAGGAAGGGTGGCTGGGCCTTTTGTGAGTGTGAAACAGCAACCAGGGAGGAAGAAGAAAATCTCAGATCGCAGAACAGGCCCCATCTAGGAATTTTCTTTCAAGCCATTTTGACACACACACACACACACACACACACACACACACACACACACACACA
>CAJQZJ010032510.1:1583464-1602300 GCA_907164525.1 Lophiomys imhausi
CACACACACACACACACACACACACACACACACACACACACACACACATAAGAGTTGCTACCATATTATTACATAAGAATATGATACAATAGAGGGCTGTGAGCAGAGCTATGAAAGCTTCATCTCAACATGTAACTGGCTGTAGTTAGGAGCAAAACAACTATAGAATTAATCATTTTAGCAGTGTACTGAATACACATGTTCAGTCTCAAACACAGGGTACAGACATACATTGTTTGGTTCATACAAAAAAATTGAACAATTGTACCCCAATTACAATAGAAATTACTGAACAATCCTAAAGGATTGTAATTTTCTAATTTTCCGCTTTTGTTCTGTTGGGAAGGATTTGAGGATGTTTGCCAATAGTGCAGGAAATCTTTCGTGGCGGCATTGGGGGAGGCGGTTAAATGCTTTCTGAATGCTGCAGCTGTAGTGGGTAGGGTCAGCAGGCTTCCCAACACCTGGACTCAGCCACACCTGCTGGTCCTTAGTCCTTAGGACTTAGCAAGGCTGGTTCTAAACTCCACCTCATGCTCTATCTCTGTTGGGGGATGCTTGCAGCTCTTGGTGTCCAGAGATCATCATATGCCAGTCAACTAGCCTCTTAGGGGATGGGAAAGAAACCTGGGTGTTTCCTCCAATCTCTCTGGGAAATTCAGAAAGAGTTGAGGGGGCTGGCGTGATTGCACAGCCATTAAAAACACTCGATGCTCTTGCAGAAGACCCAGGGTCCCAGCACTCACATGTGGTGGCTCACAACTGCCCATAACTCAGTCTCAGGACATTTGTCACCTTCTTCTGGCCTCCTTCACTACTGTACTCACATGGCACACATATATGCATGTAGGCACAACACTTAAATGCATAAAATAAAAATAAGAAGTCTTTCTTTAAAAGACAGAGTTAAGAAACACGGTTCAGGGAGATATAGAGTAGCAATTGGTGTTTTGTGGGATCACCCCTAGAGAAAGGGGTCCAGAAGCAATGACTGCAGAAAGAAGTGCCCAGCAGGCTGCAGGCTAAGGTTCAGAGCACCCCCTAACACCTAGGCCCAGGATAGGTCAGAACACCTCAAGTCCTAGAAGATGGTAGGCCATTAGGGAATCTGTGGTCTTGTCAGTTCTGAAGAACTGCAGGCGATCAGCAATAGGTCATCTTCAAAGACCCATGTTCGGCATAGAGGTGGCTATGGGGGTTATAGGCAGTCAGCCCTGTTCTTCTTACACGGAGTAGTTAGAAGGAGCCACCACCCAGTAAGACGCTTCAAACAACAAATGTGATTGGCCAGCTTCGAAAATAGACGCTGGACATATGCAGTGTCTCTAAGCACGTGCTGACAGGACACAAGGGGACAAACTGCTGATAGATGGTTCCCCATGATGGGCAAAAACAGCTTCAGGACTCACAGTGCTTTAGAAAATCTACCAGCAATTCGGTTACTCTCTCTCCCTCTCTCTCTCTCTCTCTCTCTCCCCTCTCTCTCTCTCTCTCTCTTCTCTCTCTCTCTCTCCCTCTCTCTCTCCCCTCCCCCTCTCTCTCTCTCTCCCTCTCTCTCTCTCTCTCTCTCTCTCTCTCTCTCTCTCCTGTTTGTAATAAGTAAGTGCAAAGTATTCCTGTGTACCCATGAGGGTCAGAGGTCTCTTGTTCCTCTGGTGCTGTTCTCCTTGCTTTTGGAGGCAGGGTCTTCCACTGGCCTGGAAGCCACTGTGTGGGCTAGGCTGCCAAGCTAGCAAGTCCCTCCTGCCTCTGCTTCTACAGGACTGGGTTTAAAAGTATGCACCATCACACCTGACATTTTTCTTTAGATGGGTTCTGGGGACTGAACTCACGTTCCTGAGAGTTTACTCTTAGTTACTTTCCTATTTCTGTGAAGAGACACCATGACCAAGGCAACTTTTAAAAGGAACCTTTAATTGTGGGCTTGCTGATGTGTAGCTGAGGATGACCTTGAATGCCTGACCCTTCCACTTCCACCCTCCTGATTGCTGGGATTACATATAGGCACCACCATGCTTGGTTTAACAGTGCTCAGAATGGAGCCCAGGGCTTCAGGTATGCTAGGTTCTACCAACTGAGTCACACCCCCAGCTTCCCGCACACACCAAAGTCAACTATAGATGCCACACCTATCTACGAACTGGATTCCCAGTAGATACTTGCTTGTATTTTTATTTTTAAGGTTTGTTTAGTTTTTAATCATGTGCATGCATGTGTATTTGTCTATGTGTGTGTTTGTACATATGACTGTAGGCACCCATGGAGGTCAAAAGAGGGTGTTGGATTCCCTAGAGCTGGAGTCACCTGTGGTTATGAACTCCCAGTGTGGGTGCTGGGAACTGAACCTGGGTCCTCTGATAAAGCAACAAATGTTCCTACCTGTGAAGCCCATCTCTCCAGCCCCTCTACCTGTGTTCTTAATGAAATATACTTACTAGTATAACTATTTAGATATACTTACTATATACATAGCAAGCATTATTATATTACTGTTTTTTATACTTATCTATTTTTAGTGCAGTTGTTATTACATATTTTTGTAATATATATATATATATATATATATCCCAGAACGCCTGCCCAAACATTAAGACTCATTCCTGTATGGACTGTAATTACATGCAGATTTTATTTTCTATTTTCTTTTTGGTAGTTTAAAACTTCTCAATCAAAAGTAGGTTTGCTTGTGCTGGCAAGTTGGGTAAATGGGTAAAGGGCATGTCATATGGGTTTAAGTACTAAAATCCAGAATCCAGCATCCCTGTCAACACCAAGCAGGTGTGGTTATCTGTCTGTAACCCCAGCAATGGGAAGGCAGAAACAAGCAGCTAGTTAGACTAGCTGATGGTTAAGTTCTGTGCTTAAGTGAGAGGCTCTGACTCCATATAATAAGGGGGACAGAAATGAAGGAAGACACTTGATGTTAACCTTTGGCTGCCACATGTACGAACGCAGGTGCATCCTCACACCTGTGAATGCATAGACACATACAAACACATTCAAAAAGAGGATTACTTGTACAACGAAAAACCCCAAAGGAGCCTTTCTGTGAAAGCTGCAAAAAAAGGCTGGGATGGTCTGTTTCCCCCCAGACACACAGCACTGAGATCTTGTGCACAACCTCTCTGTTCCCTTGAAGAAGGCCAAGGCACACAGGATGAGGAGTATACGGGGGTCAGATCTGCAGTGGCCATCTTCATCTCTGATTTCCTGAGGCCACAGTGGTGGGCAGGAATGCAGTGTGAGGGACAGATTGGGCTGGGTTAGCTCAGTCGACAAAGCACCTGCTTTGAAAAAACAGGAACCCACATAAGACTTCCTCCTACTCAGCAGTACTGATGGTACCCCAGGTTGTTTCTCTGCGAACTTCTCCAGCCCTTGCTCAGGTAGCGCTATCTGAGAGTACTTGAAGGAGCAGGGTAGGTGAGGATGTCCTCCACATCCTCACAAGATGATAACAAGGGCATCATTTCATTCCTCCCATGGCTAGAGAAGGGATGGGAATGAAGCTCTGAAGGAGCAGCCATGACCCAGGTGTGTGCGTGTGTGTGCACTGTTCTCCCTGGAGGTCAGACTGTGTTCTGTGAGAGTAGTGAGCACCCAAGGTGTTACCTCAGGTGTGTAAGGGCGGTATCTTAGCCTGCTTAAGGCTGCCTCAAGGACTGTGTCTGAAAGCCAGCAAGTGTCTGTAGAGGACATAAAATGTTAAGATCCCAACACCACAATTTATGGGCAGGAGAAGATGGAAAGCTGCAATAGTCCATTCCCCAAGGCGCAGATTAGGCCTACACCTAACTATGACCCCTAGAGAGTATTTGATTTTCTCCTATGAAGCCGGACCACAATGTGTGTGCAAGTGTTTTAATATTTAATATTCAATTGTATGTCACACCTTAAATCACATTTCATACATTTCTAAATCCCAGCTTATCTCAACGTCTCAGAAAACCTGGTTGGCTGAGGCCACTGTCCCATATCCAGTAAAAACAGGCACAAGTTACGAGGATCCTTCCCAGCAGGCCTGGAGGCTTCCAGGGCCGTAAGCCCTGCTTGTTGTCATCTTCCCACACTGAGCCCAGCATCCATCTGTCACTGCGTATGCATGTGTGCCACACTGAAGATAAGGGGCGAGTCCCCTTGTAGAAGGAGGGAGCCACCACGAGTGTTTAACATGTAAACAGAGGGTGAGGGAAGTGACCTCGCAAGGTGACTCTGGCCGCCCTTTGGTGGACATTAACCCTCCCCCCCCATTCTTATTGACATTTGAGTTTGTGGTCCCTGGTTTTTAATTTCTGTGACATCTTGAAAAAATAGCTTAGAAGACAAAGGGAGCTGGTGATGCTGACTCTCTGGGGAACCCTGGAGCAAAGCTCTGCTGGGGAGGACCTGGGATCTTCCAGCAAAGCAAATTCCTGGATCAATGGAAAGGAAGCTTCAGCAACAGGGGAAAGGCAGGTCAGCCAGCTCTGCTGGTTTTCCTGGGTCTGAGGGACTTTGGGTGTCAGGGGTTAAAATGATGGATTTGTGGCTGGCAGGGGGGCTCAGTGGGCACCTGCTGCCAAGCCTGATGACATGACTTCTATCCCTAGAACCCACGTGGAGGAAGGAGAAAAAATGACATCTGCAAGTTGTCCTCTGACATAGACATACACACACACACACACAAAGACACACACACACTCAGAGACACACTCAGACACAGACAGACACACACACACAGACACACACACAGACACACACACTGACACACACTCAGACACACACAGTGACACACAGACACACACACAGACACAGACAGACACACACTCAAACACACACACTGACACACACTCAGATACACACACACCTAGAGACACACACAGACACGCATACACACACACCACATAAATGAAATGTACAAAAATTTAAATAATGTGTCTGGCTGTCAGGCTCACAAGGTGTGGACAATTAATTAAGGGTACTAATGGAGGTTCACCTTGGCAGGTGCGAGTGTTTCCAGAGATATTCAGCTGAGGATGGAGGGCGGGCTGTCCCAAATTCAGGTGACACATGAGCTGGAGTGCTGGGCAGAATAAAGAGAGGAAAGGAGACAGAGATCTGGGCACCACTCACCCCGTCACTCCTGACTACCGATTCCATGCGACCAACTCCCTCAAGCTTGTGCCGCTTCCCTTCCCACCATGGTGGACCGTACACCTCAAACAATGAACCTGGCTGCAATCCCAGTCTGTCTTTGAAGGCTTGGAGTAAGCCCTGAAGAGGCAAGAGGCTGGTGTTTGATGTCACTGAAGGATGGTTGTGGCACCACCAGACATGCTCCTTAGGAGGAAGGGAAGGCGGGGGATGCTTTGCCTTTTCCTGGGACCATATTACATCTGGGCAACCCACTTTTTTGAGCAGCCATCCCCTTCCGTCACTCAGTCATCTCTGGAAAGCAGTGCCACAGAGGTGTGTCTCCTCGGGGACTGTGGAGACACACAAATCAAAGCTGCTGATGAAGATGAACTGTGATGCTACCCTAGTGGCCTTGGGGACTCACTGCTATAAACCATAAAAAAGCCTCTATGACAACACCGTGTGCAAATGTCACTCGAAGAGAACTTCAGGGAAAGATAGCCTGTTTTATCAGCACTTGTTTAATAGACAATAGACGGGGAGAGTCTCAATCACATGACAGATGTCAATCCCACCTCCCCAGGGTTTCTAATGGGTTCTAAGCAGGACCTTTGTGTGAGTGACCTGGTGGCTTTAAATGGGTACACTGACCAGACATGGGCTGTCGCACTGTCACAGCATGTCCCTGTGTGATCACATGGTGTCAGTCTCTCCACTTTCCTCCAGCATGGCTAGTCTCTCATAGTGGACTCTAGCTGTCCCCGTAGCCTGCCCTGACTATGTCTTGGCGATTGTAGCTGATACACACCACTTATTCTCTAGGCTGCTGAGGCAGATTTGCAGTCATCTCCAACAGGTACTTAGAACCAGAAAATGGCAACTTAGACAGAAGCTTCCCATCCTCCCCTCAGCATCCTGCCTGCCTGATCACCTCAGATCCCACCCGAGATCTAAGACAGACAAGTCTCCCATCAGTGGACTCTCAGCACCGCATGACGTTGTTTTATTCCCAAAGCAGAAAGGCCAACTGGCCATTGATGGAGCCTCCAAAGCTGTGAGCCAAATAGTCCTTCTTCTTTAAAAATGATCTCAGGTATTTTCTTGTAGCAGCAGAAACCTAACACAGCAGGAATCTCTGTGGGTACCTCATGTTCTTGATGCATTCTTTTGATTTTTGAGCAAAGCATCTCAAAAGCAGGCTGTGTGTGTACATGCGTGTGTGTGTGAGTGTGTGTGTGCATGTGCACCTGTGGAAGTGTATATGTGCCTGTTATTCTTATTATTTTATTTCAGTGTGTTGAGACAGACTCTTCCTATTGAGACCAACCTGGACTAAAGTTCACTATGTAAGCCCAGGCTAGACTAAAGCTTGTGATCCTCCTGCATCAGTCTCCCGAGTGCAGGAAGTGAAAAATTATGAAGGGTGTCAATGACTCCTTCCCATGGAGAAAGCAAATGAATCTAATGGTCTTTCTCTTTCTTGTTCAGTCCTAGAAGGTAAGGCCATGGTCCTATAAGTGACCTTCTTTCTCTTCTCATCTATAGAATGTGTGGTCACATGTATCTAGGGCATATGGAAGTCATACTACATTGTCACCTCCACGTAAAGCAGGTAGCTGCTGGATGCTAACTGTAGACAGACCCTGGGAGGGGGATGCTCTGTGTTTAGTGGAGGGCTGAGTCACCTGCTTAGATGCATTTAAAAATTCAGATTATAGAAAGAAGAAATTAAAAGCATTCCATTTCAGAAACCCATGGGGATGATTTGTGTGTGCTGCTATAAAGGTTAATATGATGCAACTTACATACACACACTCAGAGTCTAAAGGGCAGGGAATTTGGCAGCAAAAGGAGGGTGGTAGAAAGTGAAATGTTGCTTCTCCCCAGGGGGGACAGAGTCTTGCGATGCCTGGGAGCCAGTCTGAGTGGAGCAGCATGGCTGGCCGGCCACCTCATGGTTCCACAGGAAGGACTCAGGATAGAAGGAAACCCTGAGATGGAGAGTGGCTCATGGGACTGCACAGTTAGCAAGTTACACTATGGATGCTAAGTTCAGGGTGAATTCCCAAATGAACTGAACACTTGGTGAACAAGCCATCCATGATGGTTAATACTGTCAACTTGGCAGCCTCTGTCAGGGCGTGGCTGTGAAGAGTTTCTAGACTTACCCTAACTGTGGGGCCACCACCCCAGGGACTGATGCCGCAGACTCAATACAGAGAGAGAGAGAGAAGAGAGAGCTCAACACCAGCATTCGTCTCTCTCTGCTTCCTGACGGCAGACGTCACGTGACTCACGCTCCCATGTCTTTCCTGCCATGATACACTGTGAACCCTTGAACTGTGAGCCAAAAATAAACCTTTTCATTCTGAAGTTGAGTCTTGCAGGCATTTTATCATGGCAGCAAGAAGAGTGACTGTTGCAGCGTCCTTCCTTGACAGTGGTAAGCAGGTGAAGCAGATTGTTGCCTCAGCTGGGCACTGCCAGCGGGCTTTGGGTGGCTCCCTGCTGTGACTTCACTAACTTGTATCTCACTCCTGGGTGGACAAGGGCCTCCTGGAGGCCAGGCTGTGTCCAGCTGGTCCCAGAGCCATAACCACTCACACCAAGGACCCTCAGCAGACAGGTTTTTACTGACACAGACAAGGGGAGGAGACCATGTGGTTCCAGCACATTGTTTATCACCATACAGAGTCCCGAGTGTGGAGCAGAGCAGAGCTGGGGTCCCTCAGGCCTGCACAGCCAGCATCTTTCACTAAGATTCCCCACCAAGGCTGGAGGAAGCCAAGTTTGGGGACCATCTGGTGACAGAATGTATCACTTCCAGTTCCCGCTGTCCAGATGTGTGCACTGGTGGTGAATGTGGCACCGGTTTCTTGCTTGTTTTGCTCAGGCATCCGTCCCTTTTCCTCTTCTGCCCCAGGAGAGGTAGTGTAGCCTCATGTAGGCTCCACATTGGTGTGAGAACCACAGTCATTGGTACTGGGCTGGCTCAGGAGGGAGTCTGTAAGCCGAGTCTCACCAACAGTGGTAAAGGAAGACCTCCAGGGCTCCTCTCTCCTGAGAAACAGTTTATAAGAGAGGGGATGGCTCTTCTGGGAAACTGCATACCACAACTGGGGCAGATGCAGCCTCCATCAGCCTGAGAGACAGACAGGGGAGAGTGGACATTCGATGTTCAACTGAGCTTTGATATTAGGAAAAGTCTGTTGGTAGATTACTGTATCTTACCTGAAGAATTCTATCTTCCAAGAGGAGACATTTTTAGGTAAGTTGTACAGGCTTGTGGCTGGAGAAGGGAGTGCTAGCAGAGATTCAAACATCCATCAAAGACAGCCTCACATATAGTTCACACGGGGTCGGGGGTTGGGGAGGCTGGACTTGTGCTGAGTTCATTAGTTATGGCGTGCAACTTCTTGCAAAGGGGTATATCTCCAAGTGTGCTTAATAATGTCCAAATTCTTGGTGTCTGGGAGCAAGAGAAAAATCAGACCCAGGAGATCAAGGGGACCCTTTCCCTTTTCATGCTTCCCTTATTTCCTAATCAACCATCTTGCCTTTCTCTACTTAAAGACTCTGGGGACACAGATGTGTCAATCACATCTTCCCAGTGTCAATCTAATGCTTTGTAGCACCAGATTCTGTGGGAGCCAGGCAGTGGGTCTGTCTACACCCATGAAAGGCCAGCACTTCAGGCCTCGTGTGTGGATGAGCCCCTGCCTCTGATGCGGTGACACTCTGCCTGTGTGTTCACTCCCAGCTGCTCCTCATCAGAGCCTGGGGGCTGAGCACACCGGAGTCACTCTGACACCGGTTGTACCTGATGCCTTGTGCACTGTGGCAAAGGTGACCGTGCCTGGAGTCATGGCAACCAGATGTTTAGTGTGGCCATCAGGGGATTGGAATCTGCTAAGGGGAGGAAACCCACAACTTAATTTTGAACAAACCTGGGTGGGGAAGGCATGTCCCAAGGAGGGCAGGGAGAATAAAAATTCTTCTGGAAAAAAAAATCAGAAGCAAATTGAATTTTCCTTTTTTTTTTGTTTTCGTTGGTATTTAACTTGTCCTTCTGTGCTTTTGTTACTTGATGTGAAAAAACAACTTAGGATGACAACAAAGGGGCCAGCGACCTAGACCCTCCTCCAGGCTGCAGCAGTCACGGTGACAGTCACCTCACAACTCTCTTATTAGCAAATTAAATGGTGTTTAATAAGTAAAGAGTGCTTCCCACACCATGTAACATCTCCACGCTTTCTTTCTTTGTGGTACTTCTAAACAGTTAGATATTTTATTTGCTTCAAGAGAACAAATTACTATGTGCTTTATCCCTCACGCCCTTGTTTGCTTTCTCTATCACTCAAAAGCGCTTTTCAGTGTCTCCACCTTTGGATCTTAATGAGGAACATTCGACTCTATTATTAAGAACAGCTCCTTGTGCCAGTTGGTGGTAGTGGCAGAGGCAGAAGCCTTTAATCCCAGCACTCAGGAGGCAGAGGTAGATGGATTTCTGAGTTCAAGGTCAGCCTGGTTTACAGAGTGAATTCCAGGACAGCCAGGGCTACATAGAGAAACCCTGTCTCAAAAAACTAAAAGAGAGAGAGAGAGAGAGAGAGAGAGAGAGAGAGAGAGAGGGAGAGGGGGAGGGAAAGAGAGGGAGAGAGACAGAGAGAGAGAGAGAGGGAGAGGGGAAGGGAGGGAGGGAGGGAGGGAGGGAGGGAAAGAGAGAGAGAAAGGGAAAGGATAGCTCCTTCTAATTTATTTTGTTTTGTGTATGGGAGTTTTATGTGTATGGAGTATGTATGTGCACCACATACAGGCCTAGTACCCTCAGAGGCCAAAAGAGGGCATGAGAACCACTGAAATTTGAGTTACTGATGGTCATGAACAACCATGTGGGTGCTGGAAATGGAACCTGGGTTTCTGGAAGAGCAGTCAATGCTCTTAATTGCTGAGCAATCTCTTCAGCCCTGATAGCCACTTTTAAAACTGTGATTCAAGTGTGTTGAAGATATCCAACAGTGGCATTTAGGTGCCAGGCTTGCCCAGATTATGTTTTTATTATTATTATTACATTTTGGGGGTACCAAGGATTGAACCAAGGTCCTTAAGGGAAGCTGATATTTACTAGCAATTTTTCAGCATTAAAGATATTCTTAGGAGAGAAATCTCAGGTGCAAAGGCTGGAGGAACCACCGCAGAAGTGTGTGTGTGTGTGTGTGTGTGTGTGTGTGTGTGTGTGTGTGTGTTCATGTGAATATTTATGTCTATTTGGGTATACAAACACGGATGTCTACATGCATGTGGGTCCAAGGTCAATGTCCCGTAGAACGCTTTCGCAGCCATCCACTTTGTTTTTTAGAAAGAGTCTTTCACTGGGACCTGGGGCTCACTGGTTTGGAGAGGATGGCTGGCCATGGAACCGGAGATCCTCATGTCTGTCCTTCCCCAGTGCTGTAATGATAGACATGCACTATCATGCATGGCTTTGTTTCGAGGGTGTGGGGATGGAGCTCACGTCCTAATGCTTGCTTGGCAAACTCTTTACTGACTTATGATGAATCTCACAAACACAACATCCCAAGAAAGATTGGCAAAATAGTTTCTGCCCCAGGCCACACACAGTTATAGCAACCAAGGGCTGGGACTGAAAGCTCTGTCACCTGGCTCTGCTCCATGTGGAAAAGGGAAATGCCAGCCAGTGGCAATGGACCCAGTGCACACACTGTTGGCCATTGTGACAGGGCTCTACTAACCCATTGAGAGAGACCAAGAAAGAGCCCATCATTCAGGAAGCCAAAGGGAGCTGGGAAACAATCTGATCTCATGGGGGTTGGGAGCGGGGAAGCAGGACATGGACACATTTGTTCCTGCAGTTTCTGAGCTCATATTTAATAAGAGCCAAAGAAAAAGTACAGACCTGAAGCATCTTACAAACAGAATTCCTCCTTTACAGACACATCTGCATGCTCACAGTGAGGCTGGGGATCATTAGCCAGTGTGCCTGTCACAAGGCTGTTTGCTGCCACTTGAAGACCACTGTGATGTTGTTCCTGTTCGGTTCTCCCGTAAAGAGGCATTTGCCCCAATTAAGTAGGACTGTTTAGCTTTGAACTGGGGTGCAGCGCCCACGGTGCATTTGTTATGGGGCACATCAAAGCCTCAGGAAGCTGTCTGGGGGTTTCCTGAGGTCTCCAAAGGCCCTGGAAGAATTGGGCCATGACAAGGGGTAAGCATGCTCATTTCGATATTTGCCAATGTTGGGCTGCACATCAGGGCCACCCTATCAGGCTTATGGTAACTGCTGTTCAAAAGGCCAGTCCTGGCTTTGAAGTGAGGTGACTCTGGAGGATCTTGGGCAGGGCTCCTGGCTTGAACCTGGGAAGGCACCAAAAATAAATAGATAAAAAACAGATTCTTTATGCCTACCCAAGTTGCCCTCACTTTACACAAACAAATGGATTCATTGTAAGACTTAGTAATGGGGCTGGTGGAATGGCTAATAGTATGTGCCCCCCATAAATGTAAATACAACCTTTAGAAACAGTGATGAAGAAGCCATGTGTAAGCATGCATGGGGAGGCCAGAGGACAACTCAGACATCATTCCTTGTAGGGGCTGATAGATTAATATAAGTTAGATTTAGTGAATATATAGGTTTCTGATACAGTCTTTTAATTCGGGGCATGAAGATCAACTTTGCTGTGAGCAATTAGCTTATCAGCTTATGGATGAAGTCAGGTGAAATGAGGGGAGTCTCTTTGGACTGAAAAACAAGGTTGAAGCCAGGTGAAACAAGGAAAGACTTTATGACCTGGCATTGCTTTCAACTGCTAAGTGGGCAGAGCCCAAATTAAGCTGAAGCAGGTGGAACAAGGAGTGATCCTATTTAAGGACAAGTGGATGAGCCCAGAGAGCTGTGTGCTAAGCCTCCCGATATGAGAGAGCTCCGAGAGTCCTGCTGGAGAAAGTGCTGGTAGACCAATGGCCCAATTTCCCTGAAGCAGAAGGAAGCCGGTGAGCAAAGAAAGCCTGAGCAAGACACCAAAAGGCCAAGGACTGGACCCTGTGGCTCAGCTTTTGCCTAGAGGGGTTTGATCTGTCCAAACAGTGGCCTAGGGGAAACTGTGCCTGGCTTTAAGGACTGAGGCAGAGCAGCTGAGTTCCTGATTCAAAAGAAGTAAGTTGGCCTGCAGACGGCTGGAGTCTCCCACAGAACCAACTACCCTGACGAACCTGCATCTGAGAGATCCAGAAGAAGGACTGCTAAGTGTGTTAAAGAATCTACAACAAATACTGTGTTCCTGACGACTGAGGACCTGCCCCAGAGACTGTATCATTCTAAAAGGTTATGAAAGTAGTTGTTATGATTATCAATAGGTTTAGTGGACAGGTTAAAGGGGTTGTAGGAATTTATAGGATTAATAGTTAAGAAATTGTTGGTGTTTGTTATAAGTGAATTTAGTAATAAATAAGTGTTAAATAATAACTTAAAAGTTCAGTAGCAATTCCTCAGGGGCTGCTCACCCTGAGGCAGTGTCTCTCACTGGCCTGGAATTGCTGACCAGGCTAGGCTTACTGTGCAGTGAGCCCCAGGAGCTCCCTACCTCTGCCTCCCCAGCCCTGTAATTACAAATGTATCCCACCATGCTTAGCTTTTACATAGCTCCAAGGCAAGGACTTTACTGTGTGAGCCATCTCTCTGCAGCCCTGGGGTTGCTGTGAAGTGGTTTGCTTTGTTGTTGTTTTGGCAATGGGGTGGAACCCAGGGCTGTGTTCATGCCCAGTGAGGTTCTTCCTCTGTCATATCCCTAGCCTGTAAAGAGCTTCCCATGGGAGGAAAAAAGAGACTCTTGAGAGACGATGGAAAGTCCATGGCCTTGGGAGGGCCTAAATTGGAGAAAATTGTTTTCTTTTCTCTTCTCTGGTGATACCTCACTGGAGACTTTGCTGTCTTGCTAGTCAGGCTTCTCTTCAGCAAGATGTCTCAGGGAGAGAAGATGAAGGGAGGAAGAGCAAGGGTCATTGTCAAATGACCTCCTGCATAGCACAAGTAGCTCCCGTCCCCCACACGAGGTAAAGGAAGGGATCCTTGAGAAGTGAGGTACCAGGAGAACACGAGCAGCAGGAAGTAGTCAGCAGGGTGAACAAGCCAACCATTTGGCCACAAACTGTCCAGTGGTTCACATGCCATTTCTGAGGGTGGGAGGAAAGCCAAGGATGGGAAAATGCGTTTCCGGGATTTGCATTCATGAGAAGATATGGGGAACTGATGGGGTCCCCACTGAGAGATGGTCTGAGCAGTAGTCATTTGAAATTCCAGGGGCACCTGCATCTTGCTCAGCAGTTTAAAGAGGTGACTGCATCCCCAGGAATCCCAGTGTGGCAAAGTACACCCTCACTTTAGAGGAAATAGGCACTTCATGGAGGTACCCAGGCTTGCCAAGGTCACACAGGAGCCAAGGGCAGAAGTTGAGCAGTCAGCAAAGTCTGCGATCAGAGAAGGGAAACGTGAGAAGGACACGGATGAGGAGCAGAGCATCCAGACAGAACAGAACTAATGGGCACTATAAATTCTTTAAGTGATTTCTTAGGCTTGAAATTTAATCAGGAATTTATTGTGCAAGTTGGGATGCTGAGGGTCAAGGCTTGGAAGTTTTACCCTGAATATCTCATTAAATTATTCTAACTCTCATTAAATACATGCAAATTGGACTCATGTCACTAAGCATTGTGTCACAAAAAAACAAAAGCCCCTGAAATACACAGAAATAGACAAAGAAGATGTGGGGATCAAGCCCTCTAGCCCTAGACAGGCAGGCAATGGCTTGTCTCTTCTCAGGAGGCGTAATGTGGTCACATGACTCCAGGACCATAGTAGGTAGTGTGGGTCAGCAAGTGTCACAGTGATGGGGTATCTCAGAGCTTTTCCTGCAGAGACATAACAAGCTGTCAACTCACCCAGAAAGAGAGGATACTGGGTAGACTAAAAGGATTTCATCTATTCCTGGCTTGGTGAACACAGAGTCTGGGGTGGGGAGGGGCGATGACAGGACAGGACAGGGGGGACACGCCTCACAGACAGTCACACCACTGGTAAGTCCCTTGGGCAATTTATGGCCAGCTACACCACCAAAGAGTCCAACTGACTATGGCATAGACGATGTTGACAAGTTGTAACAGTGCAGACAGCTGCACCGCCATAGAGCCCCTTAGCCCCGTCCGCTGTCTAGTTCTTGTGTAATACCCGGTAGGGGAAGGACCTTGAGAGGAACACACAAAGGCTCCCAAGCTCCTGACAGCAAACCTGCTCCAGCTTGTCTGGTGATGGCTGAGTCCTCTGCACACATCACAGCTTCTCTGGTTCAGGAGTGTCCCTGTCCTTGCAGTCCTGTCTTTGAGTCCCTTGAAGACATGTGTATGTGTCTGAGAAGCACAGAGGCAGGGAGGTCTTCTAAAAGCTCAGTTTCCCTGTCATCCAGCAGCACCCATGTCATTCCTTTCGAAATGGGGAACCAAGCTGGAGCAGAGACCTAGAACCCTTGGACACCTGTAAGAGTGAACACAGCCCCCTATAGCATAGGAGCTGAAATGACATCTGAGAGGCTGCTCCTGGGGTAAGGTGGATGGCACCTGAGGAATGGAGGCACACACACACACATACACACACACACACACACACACACACACACACACACACACACACACAGACATGCTCGTGCATGCGCGAGGAAGCTCCATTTTGCTTGGCTCCTAGAGTAGAGATTGAAGACACTTTGATAATGTTATTTCACTCTATAATTTTTGGCTCATTACTTTCCCACTGGTCAAGTTATGTGCAAGTTACATATTACATAACTCTCCTCTCTCTCTCCTCTCTCTCTCCTCTCCTCTCTCTCTCTCTCTCTCTCTCTTTCTCTCCATCTGCATATCTGCTTGCTCTGCTCTTGGAGCCAGCTTTTTCCTGCACCAAATTTGACAGGCTACATTGGCATGGACACACTGACAAGCATTCATGTGGTGGAGGCAGGAGCCATAGCTTTCTCTGTGGCAGCTATGGGCTATGAGCATGACTTCCTGTCTGTTGAGGTTGCAGGAACAGGTCTAAACTGGTCTGAGTCCCTTCTCTAATTTCACTAATGTATTAGTTACTCTTCTCATTGCAGGAACAAAATACCTGACATATAGCAACTTAAGGAACATGGACATAGACTTTTGTTGGTTGGTTGGTTGGTTTGTTTTTTAGTTTTCTCTCCCTGGCAATGAGACACTTTTCCCTGGTGGTACTACCTTGTAGCCCCCAGTGTATGAGGAGGCTCTTGGCCCTCATATGACTGAACTGGGGCAGGGGACTGTTATGTAGGGACACTCCACTCCAGAGGAGTGGGATGGAAGGGTTAGGGGGTAGAGGGTGGGAGGGAGGGGTTGGGAAGGGGAAAAAAGGACAATATAATGGAGATGTAACCTGAAGCAACAAATAAATAAATTTTAAAAAAGAGAGAGAAATGGTTTATTATGGCCTATAGTTCAAGGGGCCTCTCCACCACAGCACAGGAGATATGGTAACAGGCGGGGAGGGTATGGCCACAGTAGCAGAAGTCCAGTTGGCCACACCGCACCCACAGTTAGGAAGTGGAGAGTAAACAGCAAGTAGAGCCAGACTATAAAACCTCAAGTCCCACCCCCAAAAACCAACTTCCCCTGGGGAGGTTCCACCTCCAAAAGGTTCTAAAACCTTCACCAAACAGCACCACTAGCTGGTAGCTGAGTGTTCAAACACTTGTGTCTGTGGGATGTTTCACATTCAAATCACAACTTGTACTGTGTAGTCTTAGGTCTATGAATGTTTAATTTATGATGGTATCAACAACTTTCCAGCATGTCCCTCCACTCTAAGTCCCACCTTGACTAATTTGTGCCAGGGCCAACATTTGTTCCCAATCTGACTGAGGGTTTGAATCCAGAATGTATAAAGAACCACTGTAACTCAGCAACTGAAAACAATAAGAAAGGGAGGAAGTACTGAATAGATACTTTCCAAAAGAGAATATACAAATGGTTAATTAGCATATGGACATATTCAACCTCATTAGTCACCAGGAAGTGCACATTCCAAACACAGTAAGATAATCACTTGACAGCTAACATTAAAAACAGAAAAACCACCCAACAATAGCAAGTGTTACCCAGGACACGGAAGAAATGAACTTTCAGCCTCTAACAACTGAAGTGGAAAATTTCATAAACACGGTAGTTCTGAGTGTCTTAAAGAGTCAATGAACAGAGCAGCCATTCCACAAGTATTTACCCAAGAACAACAGAAATAATGAATTATGAGTATGGAGACAGGGATACATGCTTAGAGCTCTCTCTCTCTCTCTCTCTCAACTAAAAAATAATAGCAGTGCCCATCAGTACATAAGACAACCATGATATATCCTATGCACAGAATAGAGTAAAGGAACAGACTGTAATGAACGAAAAGCCCTTGTTGGAAACTTGGAGTTACACATTTCTGAACCCTGTGGCAGGCCAGCCTTGTCCTTCTTCTTTCTTCCTCTAGTTTTGTAGCTGGGTTCATGTGGGTTTCCTCTTAGGGTGTGATTCATGTAAATAACTACATAGATGGACACACACACAAAATCACTGTAGGTGAATTACACCAAATGTATACAGAAGTGCATGCTTCATGCTATTCTAGAATGGGTGAAGCTAGCGTATTGAGTAGAAACTAGGTCAAGGGCTGTTTGGCTGGGGAGCAGAAGGAAGGGAAGAGAGTGTGAGGTTCTGGAGAGGGGTATCTGCCAGAACCGGATGAACTTAGTATCACTTACTTTAAAACTTGTGTATCTATGGGGCTGGAGTGGTGGCTGGGTCAGTAAAGGGCATGGTGAACAACTACGAAGACCTGAGCTTTGTTCCCAGAGCCCATGAAGAACTATCAGTCATGGTGCTATGTACTTGCAATCCCAGCTGGGAAAGTGGAACCCTGGGACTGCCTGGCTAGACACCTTAGCCTAATTGGTGACCTCCAGGCCATGGAGAGGAAGAGACTGTATCTCAAGGGGAAGTGAAGAGTATCTAAGTATGTTTGTCCTGTGGCCTCCAGAAGCACACATGCAGGACCCCCCCCCACACACACACACACAGACACACACATTTTAAAAATTCCATCTTAATATTATGGGTTTATGTATTGAATTAAGCATGGAGCATAACCAAGGATGGTCACATTTTCCTCCAGTAAAAGAGAAGTATCTGGTCTAAACTGGAAACCCCAAAGCACAATGGAGAGGCTGGATTTACGGCTGTAGCCTATTTGATAAAAGTTCTCCCTAGCTTCCCAGCTCATGGCACCCAAAAAGCACTCTGAGAGCTTCAAAGGAAATGGATGTCGGGAAGGAGGGAAGGATATGGCTTCTTGTGAAGGAGATAAGAAGAGAGGAGGGATGATTCTCTCCTTTAAAACAGCCTCTGTGTAATTAAACCTCTGCTAATTTGACCTAGTGGGCAGACAGAACGCTGGAATTCAAAGCCCGTATTTCAGCAAGATTTACTTTAAACAAAGCAAGAGAAGCAGTGATTACAAAGTGTTGCTGTTGTTAATTACAGCTGGAGACCATGGGGAAAGTTAGTAATCTGTCTGCAGGAAGGGACTCCAGGTCTCAAGTTCCTGAGGGACTTGAAAGTAACGGATAGCCCTGCAAACCTCTGCAGATGAGCAGACACTATATTCCAGGGGGCGCTGGGACAACTCAAACTCTGTCGCCAGGGGGAACGAAGTCAGCCTTACGGTGTGGAAGGGAGTTCTGGACGTGTTTGCCTCACTCCAAGTGAACTCCAGGATGGGGCACGAGAGCAGATCCCCAAATTCCAAGGTGTATGTGTGGTTCTGAAATATGACCTGAGACAGAGTCACTGGCCAAAGGCAGCCAGTGTCCCTTCCCCTTGCGTCAGTTTTCAGTTTGTTTTATTTGGTAGCTGGATTTTTTTTTTTTTTTTACAGAAAGACACCCCCACCCTCCAGAGTGCACCCAAGACTAACCATTCTCTGAACCAGCTGGGCTGTGGTTTGCTCTGTCGTCCGGTTAACTGGCTCTGGTCTGAGTAGTGCTGCTGGGCTCCTGGGTACTAGCCTGGGCACATGGTGTTCCCTAGCCAGCCAGGCAGGACATTAGCAGGCCAGGAGGTCCAGCCACATGCAGCTGCCAGGGTAAATACTGTGGGGCTCGTGGCAGCGAGTCTCAGCACACTGTACTGCTGAACTGCAGGCATGAAACTGTACAAGTGAGGACTGGGGTGATTTTCTTTCATTTGTGTGTGTGTGTATGGTGTATGATGTGTGGTGTGTGTGTATGGTGTATGATGTGTGGTGTGTGTGTATGTGTGTGTGTGTATGTGGTGTGGTGTCTGTGTGAGTGTGAGTGTGTGTGTGTGTGTGTGTGTGTGTGTAGGGGGTGTGTTGTGTGATGTGTGTGTGTGTGTGTGTGGTGTGTATGTGTGTGTATGTGGTGTGGTGTGTGGTGTCTGTGTGAGTGTGTGGGGGGGGATATGGTGTGTGGTGTGTGTGGTGTCTGTGTGTGTGTAGTGTGGTGTGTATGTGTGTGTGTATGTTGTGTGGTGTGTGGTGTCTGTGTGTGTGTGTATGTGGTGTGGTGTGTGGTGTGTGTGTGTGTATGTGTGTGTGTGTGTGTGTGTGTGTGTGTGTGTGTGTGTGTGTGTGT
>CAJQZJ010032510.1:1609705-1643137 GCA_907164525.1 Lophiomys imhausi
TTTCTAGATGGGGCTAAGGAGATGGGAAGGCCTCCCTTATCTGGACATGGCACTATATGGTAGGCTGGGGTCTCAGAAATAGAAAGGAAAGGGCAGTGTGATCTGAGCACCAGCATTCCTTCTGCTTCCTGAGTGCAGATGCATTCTGACCAGCTGCCTCGTGTTCCCACCACCATGCCTGCCTGCCACAAGGGTGAGTCCCCCACAAAACCCTTCCTTCTTTATGCTGCTTTGGCTGGGTATTTTGTCCCAGCAATAAGAAAGTAACTGATACAGATGGGGTTGGGGC
This sequence comes from Lophiomys imhausi, assembly GCA_907164525.1. Classification (NCBI taxonomy): domain Eukaryota; kingdom Metazoa; phylum Chordata; class Mammalia; order Rodentia; family Muridae; genus Lophiomys; species Lophiomys imhausi. Next base: position 1,609,995 of record CAJQZJ010032510.1, read on the forward strand.
ATTCTCATGAGAACAGTCTGCACATCACAGATAGGTGTGCCTGGATGGGTGGTACAGCCCTGGGCAAGCCCTTACTTTCTCTGTGCATTGGTTTCTTTGTGCATGGAGGAAAGTTTCTGTGAGTTGATATAATTTACACAGCTCTTTGAAATGAGCCGCGCCACAGCTCTATATGAATTACTGCCTTATAAGACTACTGCTGGTGTGTGATAGGATTTGAAGACTGGTGGCTGGAGTGTAATGCCAGCTCCCTCACCAGCAGGGTTTAGTCAATAAAGCAGGGGACCTGACCTGAAGAGGTGGCAAAGGAACTTCCCCACCCAACACAAGTAAAGGCATTTTAATTTTGAATGAGAGGGCACTGTACATTTGTACTTTTTTCCTTCAAAATTTGGACCTTGGGTATAAAAGGATATGTGTGTATATATGTAGGTGAGTGTGTGCCTGCATGTGTGTTTCTCTCAAGACAGAATCTATTTCAAATGTACATCAGATCCTGACTATCCTAATTTCTGGGGGAAAATGGGGGAGGAAGGAAGGAAGTGAAGGGCGGTGTGGAGGTGGAAAAGGAGAGAAGGAAGAGGGGAGAGAGGGGGAAGAAAGGAGGGAGAAAGAAAGGGGAGGGGAGGGTAGAGAATGTAACCGAACTTTTAAATTATTATTTAACACTTATTTATTTATTACTAAATTCACTTATAACAAACACCAACAATTTCTTAACTATCAATCCTATAAATTCCTACAACCCCTTTAACCTATCCACTAAACCTATTGATAATTATAACAACTACTTTCATAACCTTTTAGAATGATACAGTCTCTGGGGCAGGTCCTCAGTCGTCAGGAACATAGTCTTTGTTGTAGATTCTTTAACACACTTAGCAGTCCTTTTTCTGGATCTCTCAGATGTAGATTCGTCAGGGTAAGTTGGTTATTGCAGTCTTACATTAAATAAGGCTTGATGCTTTCTTCTTTTTGGGAGACCCCAGCCTCTTCGCATCAGCAACTCTGCCGCTATACCTCAGAGTCCTTAAAGCCAGGCACAGTTTCCTTTAGGCTACTGTTTGGACAGATCAAACCCCTCCAGGCAAAAGCTGAGCCACAGGGTCCAGTCCTTGGCCTTTTGGTGTCTTGCTCAGGCTTTCTTTGCTCACCAGCTTCTTTCTGCTTCAGGGAGAGAGCTGGCCATCAATGGCCAGCCGTTTTTTCAGCAGGACTCTTGGAGCTCTCTAGCATCAGGGGCCTCTTCTCCTTCTGGGCCCCACGCACTGTCCTCAAATAGGAGGAACTCTGTTTCAGCTTAATTTGGGCTCTGCCCACTTAGCAGCTGAAAACAATGTCAGGCCAGATACATTGTTTTTTCAATTCTATTGAGTCTTTCCTGTTTTCCTGACTTCAAACTTGTTTTTCCGGCTATTGAGTCTTTCCTGTTTTTGTTGACTTCATACTTGTTTTTCAGTCTATTGAGTCTTTCCTGTTTTTGCTGACTTCATGCTGATAATGCTCTTCAGGCCCCGAATTAAGAGACAGTATCAGAAACTCCTATATATTTTCTAAATCTAATTTATCTAACCCCTACAAGAGAAGGCATGAAAATGGGAAGGACAGGAGGAAGAGAGGGGGAATAAAGGGAGGCAGAGGGGTGGAGGGAGGAAGGATGTAGGAGGGAACATCTTAGCCGGTCTCTGAGCATCGCTGCAGCACATTCACTACCTGCAGGCACTCTGCCTCCCATTTAGCAAAGGCAGGCTGAGGGCTGAGGCCTCAAGCAGGCTATCTTACAAAACACTGTGAGTCAAGGGAGGCTCACTCGGAACCAGAACCAGACATACTGACCTTCCTTACACAGGGAAGCTACATGGAAGCTGGCTCCAGGCCCCCCTGACCTTGCCCTATCCTCTTGTCCCTAGTAATTCTCTAGGGAAACCTTGACTCACTTCCCACTTTCTGGGAGGCTGGAGGCAGTTCCCTTGGTTCCTGCTGGTTTGCTGGAGATTGAGGGACCAAAAAGCCTTGATCCAAAGGAGGTAAGACAATCAAACTAGCTGTTTATTCCAGATGCTCAGGTGTAGAGAGCTGCGATGTGCCGCGCCGTAAAGATGGCGCCGGTTTCCACCTTCCACCAGCCCGATGGTGAGCGCTCTCAGTGGTAAACAAGTCCATATTTGGCTAAGACCGCTGATCTGGCTTGCTTCCGCATATGTGGGCCTCTAAGATAGCACCACGTGGCTTTACTTGATTGGCTGTTCATATAGTATTTAGCCTGTGGGTTGGGTCTGCCCGGGCATTTCGGAAGACTGTTTTCAAGGGACCTGAATAAACTGCTGGAGAAGAGCTTTTGCGAGTTGCGTTGTCCTTGCTGGTCGAGGGGGGACACGACAAGTGCTGGCCCGTACGGGGAACCAGAAAAGACTCAGAACTCCTGCAGTCAGGGGCAGTGCACTAGTAAGTTCCTGGGGTAAATTGGGACAATAAAGTTTCGCGGAAATAGCGAACAAAAAGGGTAAAGTTTCGCGGAGATTGCGAACCGAAAGTAAATTTTTAATCATGGGATTGTCTCAGTCACATCCAATTTTTCTGGCTCTTCAGGAGCTACTTTTAGCTAGGAATTTGAAACTTAAGAAGTCTACCCTAGAGAGATTTTTGAATGAATGCGACTCCGTGGCTCCGTGGTTTGCGGTGTCCGGGAATCTTACGGTATCCTGCTGGGACAAATTAGGCAGAGACTTGGATTTTGCTTGGGAGCAAGGTACTCTGAAGCATGGAGTAAGACCAATTTGGAAGATGGTGAGTAGTTGTTTAGAAGATCAGAGATGCTGTAACGCAATCAAGGAGGGAGAATCAGCCTTGGAACTGCTACAAGGGGAACGATCTGAGCAGGCAGACAGTGAAAAGGGAAGTAACAAAGGCCAAAGATCTGAGCAGGCAGACAGTGAAAAGGAAAGCAAAAAGAAGGTCCCTCTCTATCCCGATCTTAGAGATTTTAGAGATTTTGAGGACTCAGAAGGCACGGATTCTGAAGGGGAGCTACACGCTCTAATAGAACAGTTGGAGAGGACTGCTATTAGAAAAAGGTAAAAGAGAAAGACACGTTGGCGGCAGTCGGTGTAAGTGAAGCCATTGCCGCGGCGCCTTCAACTCCCCCTCCATACCCAGAAGCTGTTCAGATAGATCAGCCTGTTCAGTCCCTGAAAGTAGGGAGATCTTTCTGCCCGGGGATGTGGACACAAGTAAGAACAGAATTACAGTTTGCCTATCCGGTATACCAAGATCCACATGGGAATAGGTACGAGGAACCGCTTGATTTTAAAGTAGTTAAATCCCTTGCAGAGTCAGTTCGTACCTATGGCATTACCGCTTCTTTTACATTGGCTCAAGTAGAAGCATTAAGCAGACATTGTATGACTCCGAGTGATTGGAGTGGCCTGGCCCACGCCTGCTTAAGTCCAGGGCAATACTTAGACTGGAAAGCTTTCTTGATTGAGTATGCCACTGAGCAAGCAGCCATTAATCAGAGAAATGGAAATCCAGCCTGGGATAGAGATATGCTGCTTGGGCAGGGGAGATTTGCCAACCAGCAGACAGGATATCCCAATCAGGTTTATGAACAAATAAACCAGACAGCTATCAAGGCTTGGAAATCCCTTCCTAACAAAGGGGAGGTGAGTGGGAACTTAACTAAGATTCTACAGGGCCCCATGGAGCCCTTTTCAGACTTTGTGGCACGATTGGTGGAAGCGGCAGGGAAGATTTTTGGTGACCCAGATGCTGCCATGCCACTAATAAAACAGTTAGTTTATGAGCAATGCACCAAAGAGTGTAGAGCCGCTATCACCCCTTACAAGAGTAAAGGGCTAGAAGCCTGGATGAAAGTGTGTAGAGAACTTGGAGGGCCGTTAACTAATGCTGGTCTTGCTGCCGCAGTAGTACAGTTGACCAGAAAAGGTGGAGGAAGTCCAGGAGTTTGTTTTAAGTGTGGCAAGATGGGACACTTTAAAAGACAATGCACTGGGGGAAGGAGTACAGAAAGTACAGGAAGTGTACAACGCCCCAGGCGGCCGGGTTTATGCCCAAAATGTAAGAAAGGGAACCATTGGGCTAATGAATGCCGTTCAGTGACAGACATCCATGGCCAGCCTTTAACTCAAGGTTATGGTGGCACTCGTCCAAAAAACGGACAGCGGGGCCCACGACCCCAGGGCCCACAAATATATGGGGCAGTAGAGAATCAGGACAAAGAACAGAATCAAGAGAGATGGCCAACCCTCCACCATCCAAGAGACCACGGAGAGCCACTGCAGGCTCAGCAGGATTGGACCACTGCTCCACCACCAGACTCGTATTAACGCCCCAAATGGGGGTCCAGTTAATTGAAACAGATTTTAAAGGACCCCTTGAACCTGGTACAGTTGGTTTGCTGTTAGGGAGGTCATCATCAGCCTTGAGAGGACTTATTGTCCATCCTGGGGTTATAGATCCAGATTATACAGGAGTGGTTAAGGTCAAGGTAGCCTCCCCCCGTGGTATGACGGCTATCTCTCCTGGAGATAGAATTGCTCAGTTGGTCATTTTGCTGAGCTTACATGATCGCTTTGCGGCAAGGGATCGAGAGAGAGGAAAAGATGGTTTTGGGTCCACAGGCACGGATCTGACTTTTCTCTCCTTGGATTTGGACCAACGCCCCGTCTTGGAATTAAAAGTTGATGGTAAAAAGATCCTGGGCCTTTTGGATACTGGGGCTGATAGGAGTATCATAGCAAAGAAAAACTGGCCTTCAGGTTGGCCCGTACAAGCCTCTTCTCAAACACTTCAAGGCCTGGGTTCTGCTAAGACTCCAGATATGAGTGCAAGATTATTAAAGTGGCAGGACCAAGAAAACCACTCAGGAGAAATGCAGCCATATGTACTTGAGCTCCCTATCTCCCTTTGGGGAAGAGACTTTTTAAAGGATATGGGATTTAAATTGAGTAATGATTATTCTGATTCAGCCCAACGTATGATGCAAGATATGGGATATGCTCCAGGCTTTGTAATAGGAAAATATTTGCAGGGGCGGAAGAGTCCCATATCTATGAAGCAAAGACAAAAGAGACAGGGCCTGGGTTTTTCCTAGGGGCCACTGAGGAGGGCATTCCCATAACTTGGAAGACGGAGGACCCAGTATGGGTTCCTCAGTGGCCACTTACCTCTGTAAAATTGAATGCAGCCAAAGAGTTGGTGGATGAACAGATGTCTTTAAAGCATATAAAACCATCTGTATCTCCCTGGAATACACCTATCTTTGTCATTAAAAGAAATCTGGAAAATGGAGATTGTTGCATGACCTGCGTGCCATAAACCAACAAATGCAGATCATGGGCCCAGTGCAACGCGGCTTGCCACTTTTATCATCTTTTCCAGCCTCATGGTCCATAATAGTTATAGATATAAGGGATTGTTTTTTCTCCATCCCTTTGTGTGCCAAAGATAGTGAGAGATTTGCATTTACTGTTCCATCCTGTAACCATGAGGAACCTGATCAGTGGTTTGAATGGGTAGTATTACCTCAGGGCATGGCAAACAGCCCCACTATGTGCCAACTGTATGTGGGGGAAGCCATTGCTCCCTTGAGAAAGAATTTTCCAGATTTGAGATGTGTTCATTATATGGATGATATCTTACTGGCAGCTAAGGGTGAACAAATGTTAGATCAGGCCTATGAAGAATTAGTTCAATTATTAAAAAAGAAAAGGTTGTTTATAGCTCCTGATAAGGTTCAAAAGGAAAATGTGGTTAATTATTTAGGAGCGAAGGTTGGACCTGAAAAGATAATACCTCAAAAGATTGAGATAAGAAAAGATAATTTAAAGACTCTAAATGATTTTCAAAGGTTGTTAGGAGATATCAATTGGGTAAGAGGCTATTTAAAGCTACCAAATTATGAAATAAGACCCCTATATGATATTTTGAAAGGTGATTCAGCACTTAATTCTCCTAGGCAATTAACAGGAGAAGCAAGAAAAGCTTTATGTAAAGTGGAAGAAAGGTTACAGAGTGCCTTCCTAAAGAGATGGCAGGAAGGACAGCCCATTGCATTGTGCATATTTGCCACCTATGGTCAACCTACAGGATTGCTAGGGCAGGACGGACCATTACTATGGACTTATTCGAAGATTTCTCCAAAAAAATCCATAGAATATTATCCCACTGCAGTTGCTGCTTTAGCCTTAAATGGTATCCAACAATGTTTGCAGTCTTTTGGAGTTGCTCCTGCCAGTATAATAGTGCCCTATTCCAGTCATCAAATTAAGATTTTGTGTGGCACTGTAGATGATTGGGCAATATTGCAATGTAGCTTTGAAGGAGTGATTGATAATCATTATCCTAAGCATCCATTGCTATCATTTTTTAAGGAGCACCCAGTGATATTCCCTAAGGTTACTTCAGCAGTACCACTTCAAGGGTCACCAAATGTGTTTACTGATGGCTCAAAGACAGGCTGCAGAGCCTATTTGATAGAAAGACAAGAGCCCGTGTTATGTCAATTTCAACCGGGCTCCCCCCAAATAGTAGAGTTGAAAATAGTAATTGAGGTGTTTAAAAGATGTCAATTTGCATTCAATTTGATCTCAGATTCAGTCTATGTGGTCAACGCAGTGAAAGTATTAGAATTAGCAGGTCCTATTAAAAATAGTAGTACTGTATGTGCCTTATTACAAGAGTTACAAGTTTTAATCTGGCAAAGAAAAAGGTGTTTTTATATTCAACATATTAGAGCACATACAGGATTACCTGGAGCATTAAGTGAGGGTAATGATAAAGTTGATCAATGGACTAGGATGGAATGCATTTTTTGGAGCTCATTCCTGGACCAAGCCAGACAGTTTCACCAATTATTTCATGTAAATGCCAGAACTCTACAGCAGAAATTCCATTTGTCTAGAGCAGATGCTAGACAAGTGGTTTTGGACTGTCCTCAGTGTGTGATTCATCATCATCCTCCCAGTGTGGGAGTGAACCCTAGAGGGTTGATGCCACTCAAAATCTGGCAAATGGACGTTACCCACATTTCAGAGTTTGGAACCTTAAAATATATTCATGTATCTGTGGATACCTGCTCAGGTATCATACATGCTACACCTATGAGTGGAGAAAAGGCTCGCAATGTCATAGGGCATTGCTTAGAAGCCTGGGCTGCATGGGGAAAACCACAGCAGCTGAAAACGGACAATGGACCAACCTATATGGCTCAGTCCTTTGTCTCCTTCTGCAACCAGATGGAGGTACACCTTAATCACAGATTACCATACAATCCTCAAGGACAAGGAATTGTGGAGCATGCTCATCGCACCTTGAAAGAATGTTTGCAAAAACAGAAAGGGGGAATAGGCCAAGGCCGTACCCCCAAGGAGAGAATGTCTTTAGCCTTATTTACTTTAAATTTTTTAAATTTGGATGCTCAAGGCTGCTCAGCAGCGGACAGACATCAGGATTCCCATGGTCCACCTAAAGGCATGGTGAAGTGGAAGGATATTTTGACAGGCTCTTGGCGAGGGCCTGACCCCATGCTAACATGGGCGAGAGGGTCTGTTTGTGTTTTTCCTCAGGATCAACAAGATCCAGTGTGGGTGCCTGAACGCCTTGTGAGGAAGATTCATCATGAAGACCTTCCTAGGGATCCTGGTGATAGTAGCAGTGAGTATGTCAGGAATGACCGAGCCGAGATGGGGGATCCTGTCGATATTCCCAAAGCCGATGCCGGTCAGACATGATGCAACTGTGTTTCCATGCTTATTTAGCAGTAATAGAAGCTTAGGCTTACCCTACCTTCCCTTTGATGATCAGAGAAGCCCTATAGAGGGTAATAGAAATGTCAGCTTGAAGGGTAGTCTGTGCTTTTTAATGAGCTTCAATAGATCAGATGATACAGAATGCATTAAATTGTCTCAGCAGTCAGCAGATTTTTTACCACAACTGAGGTTTGGGGGTAGGGGTAGTGGTTTGTTTTCGGGCAACGGTTCTCGCCTTGAAGGATGGTGGCCCACACGAGTCTCTGACCGGGACCCCCCAGACAGCCACGCTGGGCACCTTTTTGTAGAGGATCCACAAGAGAGGAAGGACCTTTTCCCTGAACTGGATGTCAGGAGCGCACAGCAGTTTGGGTTCAACAAGATTATTTTTCCTTTAGCCCCGTGATTAGTAATATAGTGAATAAGTCTTGTACAGGAATGCTTGATATATCTACTAGGGATCCTCAGCAGACTGCCACCAATCCTTTTGATTTGTGGCTTTTGTGTGGGGTAAATGGAAGTTGCATGGACTTGGGACCTGTCATTATGCTTGGGGGAGGAATTTATCAAAGAGGTAATTTTTCCCTAGGGTCCACTACCAAATTGGATTTTTCTAGTGGTAGTGGCTCTGGTACTTGGAATTCTTCATTTCATTCTTACCGCAATAAGACCTTTTCAGCCTCACCAGTGTGTCTCTGGCCTCCTTTTCTGTGGATTGTAAGTAATGGGAGTGCATCCTTGGATGAAGAAAAGTTAGTATGCACTCCGGGCATATGCTTTTATGCCCTGTGCTGGAATGCCACAGCCTTTCCTGTGGCTGTGGTGACTAGAATGCCTCGATATGTACCAGTTCCTGTAGAGGCCCCTAATACCATGATGCTATTCAGGCTTAAAAGAGATTTTGGCATCACTGCAGCTATTGTTACTGCCATCACTATTGCTGCTGTGGGGGCTACTGCCTCAGCTATTGCCTTGTCTAGTTCTATACAGACTGCCAATGCCCTGAATAACATCTCAGCCACTGTGGCACAGGCATTGGATACTCAGACCTCTATGAATTCTCATCTCAAAGGAGGCCTTATGATAGTTAATCAACGCATAGATTTAATACAAGAACAGATTGATTCTCTTTGGCAACTAGCACAATTGGGGTGTGAGTGGAAAATGCAAGGTTTGTGTGTTACTTCCGTGCAGTATCGAAATTTTACAAAGGCTGCTAATCTGTCTAGACAATTGTCAGAATTCCTCTTACAGGATTGGTCGGCTGAATTTGAAAATTTGATGAGAGAGCTGAGAGCAATAATTGTCCACATCAACTCCACTCGGGTGGATCTGAGCCTGGCCACTGGTTTGACTTCCTGGATACAGACGGCTATGGATCATCTTAAGGAGTGGGCGGGCGTAGGCTCTTTGGCGATACTGATGATACTAGCCTCTCTGGTTTGCCTATGGTGCATCTACAAGATGAGAGCCACACAGAAGCGTAATGCAGCCATGATTATACAGGCCCTTGTCGCCATTGAGGCGGGCCAGTCCCCTCAGGCATGGCTCGCTGCCATGAAGGCTTAAATATTCACTGAGCATAGTCCCTGCCCACTGAGGTATTCGTTCCACGGATATTAGGGTCTGACAAGTCAATGACGGAGTTGACGGGTAAGTCTTGGCCACCTAAGACAGGGCAGCCCCAAGTGAGGAGGCTGACCCAGAGACGGGTAAGAGTTTGAGCACCGCCCTCCTACAGGCTCAGGCCCACCGTGAGATCCCCAGATATGGGGATTACGAAGCCTTTCCAGGGACTTCTACCAACTTTAGAAAAAATAAAAAAGGAGGAACTGCAGAGAGCTGCGATGTGCCGCGCCCTAAAAATGGCGCCAGTTTCCTCCTTCCACCAGCCCTATGGTGAGCGCTCTCTGTGGTAAACAAGTCCATATTTGGCTAAGACTGCTGATCTGGCTTGCTTCCGCATACGTGGGCCTCTAAGATAGCACTACGTGGCTTTACTTGATTGGCTGTTCATATAGTATTTAGCCTGTGGGTTGGGTCTGCCCGGGCATTCGGAAGACTGTTTTCAAGGGACCTGAATACACTGCTGGAGAAGAGCTTTTGCAAGTTGCGTCGTCCTTGCTGGTCGAGGGGGACGCGACACTGAGGTTCTCACCTACTGCTTCAGAGAAGAACTGGACCATGTGCTATCAGCAGCAGGGGGCTCCAGAAGAAAGAGCTGGAATTACCTTCATTCACGGCTGTCTCAGCCCAGCTACTCTAACAAGGAGCTAGTTCCTTGTTACAACATGCAACAACATGCCTTTCTCACAATTATGAATGCAGGGAGTCTAAGATCAGGGTGCTCCACTGTGGATCGTTTCTGTTCCCTCTGGAACCTTTTTGTATTAGGTGGGGATTCCCTGTGAGTGGCTGGAGATGGGAAATCAGCCTGCCCCAGTGGGCACCATCCTAGTGTACTTTAGAAACTTCCTGATTGCATTCCTGAGGGTTCCACTCTCCCTAACTTGTCACCTCGCTCAGGCTGCATCTCTTATTACTGTCATGTATTGTGTGTGGTGGGATGTTCACACATCCTTTGGGGATGGGATGCATTCATTCCATAGTACTCTAATTAGGGGGAATAACAAAGGGCTGTGGGAAAGACTCAGTGGTCTTGCATGAACAAGGATTGGGGTTCAACCTGCCAGAACCCAAATTTAAAAGGCCAGATGAAGTCCTGTGTACTTGTAGTCCCAAGTTTGGGGAGGCAGACACAGGACAATTCCTTGCTTGACATGCTCTAGGCCAGTGAGAGACTGTCTCAAAAACAAGGTAGATATTCCCAAGAAATACCAAAGGTTGTCCTGTGGCTTCTATACACACAATTACACATATGCATGAATGTATGAACACACACACACACAGAGGGGAGAGAGAGAGAGAAAGAGAGAGAGAGAATAACCAAGCTTGAATTCAATCAATTCTTGCTTGCTGTGACCCTTTCCTTTGGTGCTAATTTACTAAACACAAAGCATTTAAACTATGCTGTTATTGGTGGAAACTGTACAAAGTAAGTGATCATTCAACCAATTATCACATAGTGAACATACACTGCAACTGTCATGGCAACATTTTTTAATGGATAAAGAACCTCCATCTACCTGGGTTTGGTGGTGAATGTCTATAATCCCAGCATTGAGGAAGCTGAGGCAGTAGAAGATCAAGTGTGAGGCTAGCCCGGGTTACAGAAAGATCCTGTCTTAAAACAGAGAATGAGAATTAGAGGAAGCGCATGAGAGAGTGAGCACATCTATGCAGGAATTTCCTTTGTTTCCTCAGATACCGATTCTCCACATGAGTTTCTGTCTTTGAGTTCCTGAACTCATGTGAAAGAAAAAAAACTCCCAGTGTGCCTTGCAACTCTAGACCGCTTGCCAGTGATGGAAAATGCTAGAGGGTTAATATTTAAAATGAGCATTTGGATACAAGAGGCACTTAGGACTGCATACATGTTTTCTTTCTGTGGTAGATTCTCCTATGGGTTTACTCTGCTTACATCAGCTGTTCACTGACTCCAATTTGCATGCAGGTGCAAGATGCGGAAGGCAGGTTACCCATCGGGATAACAAGTAATATAGCACTGTAGTAATACAGAGTTATAAATGGTGCTGAGAGGACGGTGGCAGGTGTAGCATGCCAATCTTTTTCAGTGATTTCTTTTTAATCTTTTTTAAGCAGGAAACTGAGCTGTTTGCTTGACATACATCACCTGCTGAAGGGGGTACAAAAATAAGTGTGTATGGGTGTGGTGTGTGTGTGTATGTGTGTGGTGTGTGGTGTGTGTATGTGTGTGGTGTGTGTGTGCGTGGTGTGTGTGTGTATGGGTGTGGTGTGTGTGTATGGGTGTGGTGTGTGTGTATGGGTGCATGTTTGTGTTACATACACCAGCCAATTAGCCAGGATGGAGCATGGCTGATCACAAGTCTAACTGCACTCATGCTACACTGATGGGTCTAGAGGTACATCTGACCCAAGGCCACTGGCAAGTCATTTGTAGGTGGAATGAGTCTTGTGGCTAAGCGAGGTGAGGATCCAGTTCCTTTCTTCAGGGCTTAGGTGCCTGTGGGCTGGCAGACAGATGTGGTGGTATGAAGCAGAGGTGGCTTTCCCGTGCACGGCTTGGGATACGAACTCTGCCAGAATCAGTGAGCAGAAACCTGGGTGAGCTTGAAAATCTCCTGCAAACAGGTTGTGTGCTGAGGACCAATGCCATTTTCTCCTATCAAGCAGTCTGTGGGAGGCCATTGTTTTGGGTCAAGCTGCCACACTAGCAGTCCAGACCAGGCCAGAACGGAGTCAGTCACTAACGCTAAGGGGGACCATCAAACCGAGCTTCGAAAAAACTAGTGTTGGGCTAGTTTCCCCCAAAGCAGGGGTGTCCCATCAGCTGAATGAACACAGTGGGGAAGTTCTATTTCAACCATAGGAGGGGAAGAACTCTGCAAAGAGAAACTCCCTTTTGTTCTTGTTTCTGCTTTTCCCAGCCCTTTCTGCCTGTCAGGTCAGCTCACTGGATGCTCATTCTCATGGAGGCTGAAATAAAAAGCCAAATCAGACTTTTAAACTAGACTCCTGCTACCATGTCTCAGAGAGTCATCTCTGGAGTGAAGGCCAGGGTAAAGCAAGGTTAACTCTTCCCTAGCTGACTATTCTACAGCAAAGTGAACACTGTACCAGATGTCCGAATCCCACCAAAGTCTGCTCCTTCAAGGGGGGTTTCTATAACTAGACAGGAGCTGACTTACACCCTGGGGTAAGGGTCTCAGGGACAGAACTCAGGATACCTGAATCAGCAATGGCAAGGTACCTGACGTTCCCACGCATGCATCCTTGCGGGAGTCTGGTACACAGGAGCACAGTGGACCCTGGGCACCAGTCTCGGGACCTTGCAGAAAGCCACTGAAATCTAATGGAAGGAAGCAGGAAGAATGCGCGTGCGCTGTGTGTGTGTGTGGGGGGGGGGTTGGAAGCGCATGCGCGGCCACGGGGCGGTGCTTTCCCGCCGTAGGGGCGTGACCTTCAGCGTAAGGGGTGGGGCCTGGCCGCTCAGTCCGACCCCGACCGCCCAGCAGCGGGACCTGCACGCACATGGCGCGTCATGTGTTCCTCACCGGGCCTCCAGGTGACCCAGGGCCTGCGGGACTTGGCGGGGAGGTAGCGCGCCTGGACCTCTGTCCCGTCTCCGGCCTTGGCTATAGTTGCGGCCTGGCTTGGTGCATCGCAGCCCGGAGGGAGGGAAAGCCAGGATAGCCCAGCGCCGATCTCCGGTCCCCAAAGACCCACTGTCGCCCCAGCCCTTAAGCCACATTGGCCGAGGTGTACTCTGTAGACTTTGGAGTCATTTGAACAGGCCGAGGCTTTGGGGAGGAGCAGAGGACCGTAGTTGGAGGCGCGCTAGCCTTGCACAGCACGCCCTGCTTTTGAAATCCCAGTACAGTTGGGTCCCCAGCTTCCTGCTTTGGGGTTCACCTGGAGCCGTCATCCATATCTATGTTTGAGAGGTTTAGTGAACACAGGACTCACATGCTCCCCCCCACCCCCCAGGCCTCCAGGAAAGCCAGAGAGTGCTGTCTGTCCTGGATTTGCACACAACACATCCCAGCCTTCTTTTTCCCAAGTTGGTAGGCTCTGCCCCCTTGCACTGCAAGCCTCACCCCTGTGGATCTCAGGAGTCCACTTGGTTTCTGTGTGATGTGCTTGCTTTTTTTTTTTTTTTTAATCACTTAACTGTAACCCAACTTTTTAAATTATTCAGCTATTATTAGTAACTATATTCACTTATAACAAATATAAATACTTAACTACTCATCCTACAAATTCCTACAACCCCTTGACCTAACCACTAAACCTATTGATAACTATTACAACTATTTTCATAACCTTTTAGAAGGATACAGTCTCTGGGGCAGGTCCTGAGTCGTCAGGAACACAGTCTCTGGGGTAGACCCTTTAATGCACTTAGCAGTCTTTCTTCTGGAATATCTCAGACGTAGATCCATCAGGGTAAATTGGCTATGGCGGTTTCACCTTAAATAAGGCTTGAGACTTTCTTCTCTCTGGGAGACCTCAGCGTCTGTAGGCCAACTTATTTCCTTCCTATCAGCAACTCTGCTGTTCTGCCTCAGTCTTTTTTTTTTCCTTTATTTTTTATTTCTTCAAGTTACATCTCAATCGCAGTCCCCTCCCTATTCCCCCTCCAGTCCCACCCTCAACCCCCCATCCTCTTCCCTTTTTTTTTCTTTTAAGTTTAAGTTATATCTTATTTCCCCCTACAGTTTCTCCTTTCAGTCCAAAAAATGGCTCTTTCTCTTATAATAATAAATACAATACAGTACAACAGAGGTAATTAGGCCACAGTTATGAGGGTTATATGGCTTAGCGTACATTCCCAATGACCAGTCCATATGTATTTGGTACCTGACTTTAACATTCTACTATCTAAACATCTCCATGAGTTTAAAGTTCTATATCTGACTCAACATTCATACTAATTGCAACACAATTTTAAAAGTATCTTCTTAGATGTATAACACTCTCTTGACTCCTAAACAACTCAAAATTTAATTATGAGACTTTATCTATCTGTTCTTCAATCACCTCAGAGACCTGAGAGGGATAAATATATCTGATTTTATAGGAAGTACAGGGTCTGCAGCTTCCCAAACTAAGAAATGACATACCAGTGGCTGCCTGGACAGTTCCCATTTTCTCTCCATACATTACAGCATTGCTCTTCAGTCGTTTGGCCCTGCTTCTCTGACAGACATTGATTGTAGAGCAGGGGTTATGAAGGACTTACCTACCCTGTCTTGGCAGAGCTAGGCTGTCGACTTACCTGCTTCCAGGTTTTGTCCTTTTTGGACAGCATTCTGTCTACAGTTGGAGCAAGGGGCTTTTCCTACCAAGAGATAGGCTTGTGACTAATTCAATCATCTCCCACTGGAGATTCTTCGATGCTCATCTTCTACTTGGAGGAGAATAGGGGGTGCTGTCAGGAGTTGATATGTCTTGATATAAAAAAATCTAAAGTTACGAAAACATCTTTAAATGCCATATTCTGCAGATCTCTTGAGGTTTTTGAAGAGGCCCTATCTATCTCTTATATTAGGGTAAGCAGATGTTGCTTGTCTCTTAGCAGGTTTATTTCTGATTAGCTTAGCAAGTAACTATAATAGGCTGTCATAGTACCTAACAGAATGACTGGCTTGCATAACCATTAGTTTGCATTTCTTAATTATCCTAAACAGTTCATGACAGTTAGTAGTAAAAGGCCGAAACATCACATTTCATTTTTTTTCTTTACCTCCTAACCCTTCCATCCCATTTCTCTGGGGTGGGGTGTCCTTATATAACAGTCCCTCATCTCAGTTGAGAGGTCGTATGAGGGCCAAGAGCCTCTTCATTCATTGGGGATCTATGAAACAGTACCATCAGTGAAAAGTGTCTCGTTGCCTGGGAGAGAGAACTACTAAACAAACAAATTAATAAGCATACAATAGATAAAAAAGACTAAAAAATAGAAAAAAATATAACTAATATATAAAAAATAAATAAAAATTAAAAATTAAAAATAAGAAGTCTATGTCCAAGTTTCCTTTGGTGTGTTAGTTGTAGTATTGATAGCTAAAATCCTACTATAAGTGAATAGATGCCATAGCCAAGGACTAATCCCTGTGGCTCAGCTTTTGCCTAGAGGGGTTTGATCTGTCTGAACAGTGGCCTGAACTGGCCGGCTTTAAAGACTGTTCGGACAGATCAAACCCCTCTAGGCAAAAGCTGAGCCACAGGGTTTAGTCCTTGGCCTTTTGCTGTCTTGCTGAGGCTTTCTCTGCTCACCAGCTTTTTTCTGCCTCAGGGAGACCTGGCCATCAGGTCACCAGCACTTTCTCCATCAGAGGATACAAACTACTCGTTGTCCTTTCTAGTGTGAGGACTCACTAGCATTGGAGCTCTCTAGCATGGGGCCCTCTAGCACGCAGCTCTTTTGGATCCATCCACTTGTCCTTAAATAGGATTGCTCTTTGTTCCACCTGCTTCAGCTTAATTTGGGCTCTGCCCACTTAGCAGCTGAAAACAATGCCAGGTCATAAAGTCCTTCCTTGTTTCACCTGGCTTCAACCTTGTTTTTAGTCCATAGGCTCCCCTCATTTCACATGACTTCATCCTTGTTTTTAGTCCACAAGCTGATAAGCTAATTGCTCACAGCCAAGTTGATCTTCATGCCCCGGATTAAGAGACTGTATCAGAAACCTAGATATTTACTAAATCTAATTTATATTAATCTAACTCCCTACACTTAACTATCCCAAACAGTTTCCAAGTCCCTCTCCACACCTTAATTAGGCCTTCAGCCAAGGTAACTAGATTTATGAAAGAAAATGCCTTTTGTCCTCTCTTCTGTCAGCACCCCTGCCTCTTAGCCTCTTCCCAAATACTGGCCAGCACCTGCAGGTCTTCTCAGAGGGGCTTTCTGGTCACCAGAGCCCTCTCAGCCTTAACCAACCTTCCACTAGTGCTAAAGAATTGAAAGGGGTCTGCTTCACGTGTTTCCTGTTTACTGCTCTGCTCAACTGTTTGTAAAATATAAGTCCTTGTGAGGCGAGCCTCTGAGATGAAGAACTGTTAGGCTGCTGTGTGTTGTCTTTTTGAGAATATGAACATACTGAGTTTAAATATTGTGTTCATTTATTTATGTGTGTGAGTGTGTGTTCAGATGTGGGGGTCAGAGGACAACTTTTGGGAGTTGCTTCTTGCCTTCCACCATGTTGATCTCAGGCTTGGAGGCCTTTACCTTTTGAGCCATCTTACTGGTGCATAAATATACTTTCTCTTCCCTTGTAGTAAAAGTGCTGCCTGCTTAGTATAAGAACAAAAATGAAATGTCAAGAAAATGACAGCCCCAGAGAACTCCACCCTGTAGAGCTAAGCTTGGGCAGGGGGACCTTTGTTCTGCATTGTTCCAGACCTTGTCTTCTGTGGTCACATACATACTTAATTTCTTAAAATCCATAACGATTACACTGCAACCATCACTGATCTCCCCTTATCAGCTAGGCTTCCTGCCGTAAAGGCTTAACAACCTCCCCACACAGTACCATCTGCCTGATCAGATACATGGGGGGCTCGGGGGACTATTAGATTTATACCAGAACAGTGTGTAAATCTAAGAGGAAAGGAAACTGGATTCCAGATGCATCCTGGGACTGTGTTAGAAGTAAACTTCAAGGCGCTCTACCACCACTGTTCTTGTCTCGCTCTACTGGGGATGAAAATTCCTCACACCTGGAGCCATCAGAGTGGCAGGGTAACTAATAGTCATGAAACCCATTTGCAGCCAGCTTCCTTCCCAGCAATTGTTCTTGTAGGCTGGGTGGGCTTGGCAAGGTAACGCTTCCTGACCCATCTCCTTTCTTTGTCTCTTTCAGGGGTTGGCAAAACAACCTTGATCCAGAAAGCCAGCGAGGCCCTGAAGTCCTCTGGGGTGCCCGTAGATGGATTTTACACACAAGAAGTCAGGCAGGGAGGGAGGAGGATAGGATTTGATGTCGTCACCCTGTCTGGTGCTCGGGGGCCTCTGTCCAGAGTTGGGTACTGGTGTTTTGTTTCTGTGGGGGTTTTGTCTCTGGCCTGACCACATCTTGGGAACATTTCTTCTCTTTGTGTGAGTGTACATGTATGTGGTGCATGTGTTTGTGCAGAGGCCAAAGGGGACCTCTGGTACCCTGCTGAGTCACTCTGCCTTAGTCCCTTGAGGCAGGGAATCTCAGTGAATCTGGAGCTGGCATGCAGGCCAACCCCAGAAGTGTCTATCATAGGCAAGACTGTCACTAAACTATATCCACAGCACTGTTTAATTTTA
This sequence comes from Lophiomys imhausi, assembly GCA_907164525.1. Lineage (NCBI taxonomy): Eukaryota > Metazoa > Chordata > Mammalia > Rodentia > Muridae > Lophiomys > Lophiomys imhausi. The sequence continues at coordinate 1,627,668 of CAJQZJ010032510.1, forward strand.
ATCTTACTTTTGTTTTGTTTGGATACAAGGTCTTGCTATATAGCCCCAGCTGGCCTGGAACTCACAGAGATCCATCTGCCTTTTCTTCTAGTGTTGGGATTAAAGGTGTGTGCCACCATGTCCAACACGCCCACTTACTTTCTATTTTGAGGAAGTCTAAGTTGTCGAGGCTGGCTTTGAACTCAACTCTGGCCAAAGCAGCCCTTAAAGTTCTCCTGCCTCAGCCTCCTGATTAGTTGGGATGATGACAGGCCTGCAGCAAAGGGCTCAGCTCTTGTGCTGTTGTGTGTGGGCTCATTAGAGGTGTGGGGTTTCACCGTACACTGAACAATTGAATTTGGCCGAGGCCCTGGTTTCAGGAGAGAAACCCCAGTGGGTCTAACCTTGTACACTCCCACCTTTTGTATGGGTGATTGTTAAGGGTGTGTGCAGAGAGCCAGTGGTTCAGCTGAGCAGCCCAGACCCAGAAATCAATGGGGAACCCTCCTCCATCAAACCTTGTCTTTTCTTTCAGGTCACAGCCTCCACTTGGAAAGCCCGAATGTCGAGTGGGGCAGTACGTGGTGGACCTGGCTTCTTTTGAGCAGTTGGCACTACCAGTTCTGAGAAATGTGAGTACTTGTTTCCTTTCTCAGGAGCCCATTGGCCTCTGTGCATTGTAGGGCTCACTGGCCACGTGAATGCAGTGGCTTTTTTCCTGTTGTCAGTTTGTGTCATGGTTTGAAAAGTCTTCCAGCCATTGCTGCGGTAGGTAATTTGCTGTTCCTCTGAGCTGTCATGTGTCTAGAGCATGTGTAAAGCGTTTCATGTTGGGAAGGCTCTCATGCATGTCTGTATCCCTCTGCTCCGTGTGCACAGGGTTTATTGTCATGTGCTGTGCAGCCCTTAGATGGAACCGCTGCTCCTGGGATTCCACTGAGCTCTCCTCTGCCTCCTCCCCGCCGTTCCTCAGTTCCTCCTGGAGCTTCCCCTGTCTGACCTGGGCTGTGGAGGCTGCTCTGTTGCTACCAGTTGGGAACATGTAAAGAATGCTCATTTCATTTTCCCTGGGACAGACACAGCAGTGAGATGTGTCTGATGGCACTCTGAGTGAAGAGTCCGGGTTGGGGCATCAGATCCATATAAAGAACTGATTTCTGCTCAGGTAAACAGAATCCCGGGAGGAAACACAGTGCCGGTGTCTGGCTGCAGGCTTATGTAGGAACTTCTGTGTGCTTGCCACTGACCAGGTCAACAACTGGCCTCTTGTTTTTAATGGAAAAAGGAAATGGAAAATGCTCCTAGCTCTCCAGTCACCCATGTTTCTGTAGTGATTATGACCACAAACTCAGGCCATTGAACTGGACTTAGGTGGAGTAATTGTTTTGATCTGTGGCTGATATATCTGGGCTATATAGACATTGGTTCGCACCTCCCCAGGAAGAGTCGCACCATATCCGACCTCCTCTAGCAGGGACGGCTCCCTGGGGAAGGGTCTGAAAGTGAAGGCTGAGTGAGAAAGGTTGGGGACCACCGAGGATTCCTGGGATCATGTACCCTGGCATCCGCTGCCTGTGCGGGAAATAGTTTGTCATGCTGCACTTCTGGGGGTGCTGAGCACTGTGCTCATGGTTGCCATTAGGGGATGATGGAGATACTTACTTTCAGTAACTCATCAAGTGAGTGTTTTAGAATCTAACTTCAGTCCTCTCCCCATATTTTGTGTTTTGATGTAACCAAGTCTTTCTTTGCTTTTTCTATTTTATGTGTCTGGGTGTTTTGCCTGCTGTGTGTCTGCTTAACAAGTGTGTGCAGTTTCCTCGGAAGCTAAAAGAGAGTTGTGAGAGCTGAACTCTAGACAGGTGTGAACCGTCTTGTGCTGGGAACCACGACAGGTCCTCTGCTGGAAGAGCCAGTGTTCTTAACTGCTGAGCCATCTCTCCAGTCCTAGCCAGATACTTCTTGTATTTTTGGTTGTGACCCTATCCTTTAATGGCTGAGCCTCTCTCCAGCCCAACCAGATACTTCTTAAAGCAAATGATCATTTAATTTATTGACTCTGCTTTCCTGTTCTTCATACTGATACTTCGTTTCTTTCTTTCCTTTTCTTGTTAGTGCAGAGAAGCTCTATCCTGATCCAAGTTAAGGCAGCATTTTACCTTTGTGTTTATTCTTGTATGCGTTTGTTAAGATGTATTTTAAAATCCATCTGGATTTGTTTTGAATATAGCATGCAGTGACACTCTTAATTAGTTTCTTCGAGATACTTGGCCAGTTTACGAAAACCATTTGCTAAAAGCCCATGTCTAATTAGTTTATACTTTGTAAATTATACTTTAAAGCATGCGTGCGATGATTTGGGGTCATTTGTTCTCTTTCACTGACCTTTTTGATTCTTGTATGAATACCACTCTAGCCGGGCGGTGGTGGCGCATGCCTTTAATCCCAGCATTCAGGAGGCAGAGGCAGGCGGATCTCTGTGAGTTTGAGGCCAGCCTGGTCTACAAAGTGAGTCCAGGACAGCCAGAGTGGTTATACAAAGAAACCCTGTCTCGAAAAATCAAAAAAAAAAAAAAAAAAAGAATACCACTCTAGTCTAGGTGCCTAGCTAATTGTGTTATTTTTAAAGTTATGAGTGAGAGAGAGAGTGTGTGTGTATAAGAGTGTGTTTCCTGGAGCTGGAGTTACAGGTGGTTGTGAACCCCATAAAGTGAATTCTGGGATCCAAATCTGGGTTCTCTTCAAGAGCAGCAAGTGCTTTTAACCCTTGAGACATGTCTCCAGCTCCTGCATTTTAATTCTTCAAAAAAATTCTCATTCATTTGCGATTGTTCGTCCACACAGAGCCCTACTGTTAACAGCCTGGCTGGCTCCTCTCTGAGTGGAGGTAGCCAGGAGCCCATTCTGTACTCAGAATGCTCCATCTTGTTTTTCAGATGGGGAAACTGAGGCACAGAGTAGGAAGGACCTTACTAGGAGGGCACAGCTTGTAAGTGACTGAACTGAAGTATAGAGTCAAGACCTGTTGTCCATTAAACCATTACAGGACACAGGCAAAATTTCACCCGATTTGTTAGATCTTCTTTCTCTTGCCTGGTAAGGTAATTTGTAGGGGGTATTCTGTTTTCTGGGACCACATTAATTAGGGTTCTTCATGGTCTTCTAATGGTCAGGGCTGACAGGGTAGGGCTGGCCTTCTCTGTAATGAGCCTTTTGACAGCTGCGACACCAAATGCATCATAGAATGTCATGCATTATGGGACGTATCCTCTGTTGGTTTTTGGGGTGTCTAAAAGGAAGGACAATGGCTGAAACTCAGTGGACACCTGCTTGCTGCCCTGTGTTCAGGCCAAGCCATGTCTGTTTCCTCAGGGACCTTTGGAAGGAATGGAGGTGCAGTCAGATCAGGCCCTGAAAAGCAGTTCGGCTGGCACCCTGTGGCTCCCTGTTTTGATCCAAAATAGACTTTGAAGTGCTTGGGATCTACTGTGGATCCTGCTTCACATATGCCCAACTTCTACCTAGGTGGGAGAAGACTTCTGTCAGGGCATGGTGTGTGCGGGTGTGCATGCGTGAGCATGTGTGTGTGTGTGTGTGTGTGTGCATGTGCGTGTGTGTGGGTGTGTGTGTGTGTAGCATACACAGGAAGTGCCACTTGGTCTTTCAGGCCGCAGAACTATGTAAGCTATGGAAGGATCCAGAACTACCAGACTGCAGTTGGATCCTTTCCTAGAGATTGGTGATCTTCCCAGCATTGTTGGGGAACATAGTTTCTTGCTCCCACATTTTGGTTCTGTGCCTCATCACACCTGTGTCATGAGGTTGGCGTGGAAACAAAAAGCCATCAGGTATGAATACAAACACATTTAAACATCTTTAAAAGGAAAAAATTCCTTCAGGAACTCCATAGCAAAAGGAACTAGAAGCTTCAGCAGGTTGGCTCCCCAGTCCCCCCACAGGGCTTGCTGTGACATCTCCATGATGTCCCTTTAGCACTGGGGAACCCCTGAGCAGGGAGGCACTCCCTGTTGCTGTGGCCTCTTGTCAGACTTTCCCCAACAGTTCTACTTTCTCTAAACTTCACTTTATCATCTGAGGATTAAAATAATCTCCTGAGGCCCCAGCTGGCAAGCAGATTTACCCGCCATCCTCTCTCCACCACGGCAGCAGCGATTAGCACAAAGTTACCATGTGATGAAGGGCTGAGCTCCTAACACCTTGATGGTTTCTTCCTCTCAGATCTGATCTTCACTCTGTCTGTATCCAGTTACCTTGTCACTTAGAAAACAGGTCACCACTGCTTCACTGTAGCAAAAAACCAATTATCTGCCCCCCAGGCAATGAAGAAAATGGTGTCAGGCATCAAAGATCTCAAACTTCTATCAAAAGTTGAAATATTGATTCACTTTTCCCCGGGCGTGTGTAACTTTTAGAGAACATTTGGCAGTTGTGAACACTTGACATGGCAAGAATTAGAGCCTGCTGTGTTCCAGGCGCAGTTCTGTGTGTGAGCGGCCCAGTGCTGTGGTTAGGAGTCCGTGAGGAGCATGTTGTGCCCTTACATACTCCCTACAGTGATTGGGAGATGGTGACATCTCCCACGCTCACAGTGTATGTCCCTTGTGGCAACGTGAGCCATCTTTGTGTGTCTCTGGCCTCTGTGGCTCTCTGGGAACCACAGTGCTGTCCTGCTTGGGCAGGACAGTGGCCTGTTTATGGTGAGAGAGACTTCTTAGACATAGCTCATGCCTTGTGCCTGGAGGAGGTGTGCCGACATGGAAGAGGAGCTTCAGAGTCTGACCTCAGCTCGTACTGCGCTGTCAGTAAAGGACATCCATCTGTTCAGGTGCTCACACCTGCTGTTACAACAGCTGGGGACAGGACACAGTGGTTCAGGTCAGGTCCCAGTGTTGGTTCCTGAGGAGCTGAATGAGGAGGTGGAGGAGGTGGTAGGTAACCATTACTGGGAAGAGATCGCCCATCACAGTTTGGTCTTTTTGACAGGGAGCTGTGGGGATTGGTAACAATATGGGGACATGAATCTGACATGGAGTCCCACAGGCCCAGTGTCCAGGACGCTCCCAAGGGCTGGGATCATGAATACAAGGTTCTTCACCCCCTAAGCTGTCAGCTGGTATGAACTATCTTTGTCCTAGGATAGCTGTCCTATCCTGGAAGACACCTTGGGTACTGTCCACTTTGTATTTGGTCCTATAGATATATGTGAACCCACAGGACCATAAGGGGCCACGTGGGTATTCAGGCAGCCTCAAAACTACCTGCCTCAGCTCTGGGTGTTGGCTGCATTGTGTATACTGGAACAGCTTCTGAGTAAGGAAGGGCCAGCAGCAGCCTGGACACACCTTTTCCTGGCCAGCCCCAGCGTGATGTGGGATGCACAGGCTTAGTGTCTGGTGGGAGAACACGGCACTGCTGGTTGGAGCACAGCAGTTCAGAGGGATGAGGCACTAGCTGGATCCCTGGCTGCTTTTGTCTTTGTGTGCTTCCTGTCCTAGTATGTGTGGCTCTTTGGGAGAGACACAGGCTGCCGTTCTGCTACCAAATGTCTGGTGCCACCTCATTCCTTCCTGACATCTTCTTGTTACGAGATACTCTCCGAAGCCAGTCTGTGTGTTTTGCCAAAATCAATTAACATTGCTACCTGCAGGAATATTTGTTGGGTAAACAATTCAGATAAGAGGAGGGCCACTTTAATTACTTCACTCTTGGTTCAATAAAAAGCCAGGCTCACCTTTAATTCCAGCACTTGGGAGGCAAAGGCAGGTAGATCTCTGTGAGCTAGAGGCTAGCTTGGCCTACATAGTGAGTTCTGGGACAAGCAAACAAGCAAAAATGCTTCTTTGTGATTTTAAAAGTGCTTAAGAAGATAAAGTATTGTTGTTGAGCAACAACAACAAAGTCACCCTCTATTTGGGCTCTGGAATGGTGTTCTGTTGCCCTGAGTCCATTTCATCTTTCTGCCAGTTCTGGGCCTCAGGTACCATCTTTTTTCTTAGGTTTCCCTCTTGAGGCTGAGAGTTTATAATCAGCTAGAACTCTGGCAAAAGCCAGGCAGGAGAGCTGTGATACATGCGGCAAAGGTATGGCACAGCCCTTGCAGTGCCTCTGCCCATGTTGCCTTCTGGGTTGACAGGGCCACCTAGCCGCCAGGCACAGTGACTGCCAGGTGGCCAAGAGGCACCCACAGCTCTCAGCTGCACAGGGAGGTCTTAGGAATGAGAGCAGCCCAATGCTGCCATCTTTAAGCTCAGTTTGCTGCTGTGGACTGAGGCTCAGAATCTGGGTTAGGTCCACAGGGCAAGTCTCCACTGACCTCTTTGTTGTTTTCTTCTGGCTTGTCTTGAATGTATATGCGAAAATAGCAGTTAGGGACATAATGATGTTTCTTTTTTGAGCTCTTCTGAGTACCCTGTTGAGTTGTTTAGAGAAGCAAGCGGCGTGTTGCCTGTTCTTGGGGCACTGACCTCTAGCCCCTCTCTCTATGACATGTAAATCACTTCCATTTTCATTAAAAACTTGTTTTTGCAATTCCCACAGTCCTGGACAGAATGAGAGTGGTACAAAGATTTGGGATTTACAGTGAACAGCAAACACTGCACTTGCAGGTCCATGCAGGCACAAACCTCTGTGAATGTTTTAGAGATCTGCAGGGGGCTTTACACCCACATGTGTGTACTTCCATAAAGGGCTGCATGCATTTACTGCCTGCCATGTGTATTTACCTAATGCAGCACACACACACATTGTACAGTACCTCCCCTTGTCTGATTTGGTGGCTTTCAAAGTTGTCAGTCAGTATTCCAAACAATTCTATTTGGCTCTCACATACTAGCTTCTGGGAAGATGTCTGCCATAATCCACCATCTCTGGGGTGGCATCACAGTCTGCTGGTAGCCATTTCCTTTCCCCCATTTGGCATGTTCTGAAGAAAAAGCTCAAAATGAGCAGTGCCTGACCCCAGCCATTCTTCCTGCCAGTGGGGACAATGTCAGTCAGCTTCCCCTTCTTAGCTCTGCAGCCCCAGCAGGTTACCCGGTGAAAGCAAAGCTGGGGACCTGGGTGCTTCTGCATGGGCAGGCATGACAAATGAATCAGTTCCCGGGTAGATGAAGGTCAAGTGTGGGAGACACAAGCTTGGCCACCGTGCAGACATCTCAGGCCGACATTGCGTGCATACCCACATTCCTGCTGGTGAGCAATAGAATCTGTGGGTGTGCTAGTGGGTGGGAAGGGAGACTGCAGCCTTCTGCCTCCCTCTCTCACAGGCTGGGATGTGGACCTGCTCCCTGGTGGGCTGTCCCAGCAGGTGCCACTGCTCCACCCCTCCACCCCACCTGGCATCTCTCTACCTGTCCCTCTTCTGCTTAGCTCCACTCAGCTCTAGGACAAAGGCCCCAGCTCTGCTGTTCTCCAGGGCTGCATGGCAAAGGTTCAGCCTCTAAGTCCACTTACATGGGTTCTGCGTTTATATCCTCTCTGGCGTGGTGGAAGAATCCTCAGTGTTGACTCTGTCATGGAGTCGGCAGTTGCCTACCAGCAGGGCAACATGCCCTCAGCAAGAGGGAGGCCAAGGCAGGGATGGCCACCTTCTGTTACCTGCCCTGAGAAGGACACGGCTCCAGTTCTGCTGTATCCTCAACAGCCACTCAACCAATCATGGGAGGTGTGGAAGGCCATGTTGGGAAGACTGCTGCCTTCTCAGGGATGAAGGGACCTGAATCCAAAGGGGATCAAAGACTCACTTTCTCTTTTTAAAGTCATTTATTCAGTCAGTCAGCTATCTTGTGCGTGTTTATGAGTTGTATGCACATATGTGTAGGAGTGTGTGCTTCTGTGAGCATGGCAGGCTAGAGGAAAGTGTTGTCTGGGTGTCCTCCCCTGTAGGCATAAGGTTGTTGTGTAATTCAAATGCTGATTTCTGTACCAACTACCCCCATATCTGGTTGCAATCCTTGTTCTGAGAATCTCCTGTCTCAATGTTGGGTAAACACTGGGCCCCAGTTGTCCTGTGATATGCCAATAAAGCAGCTTATAGCCACTCGCTGAGCAGGAGAGAGAATAGGACTGGACTTCCTGCCCTCCAAGGCAGGAGGAGCTAGAAGAGGAAGTGAGGGATTCAGCCATAGGCAGAGGTGCCGGAGAGATGAGGATGATTCAGCTGGAGCAAAGGAAGAACTAAAAAAAGCAAGTAACTCAGGGATCTTGGCAAAGAGGGAGTCAGACTAGCAGAGAGGGTCAAGAACAGATTAAAACTGCTCAAGATTGTGCTGTGAGGCCATGTTAAATAATGTAAAGAGTCTCTTATTTGAGTGTTAGCCGGGTAAACCATGAAACAAACACAGTTTCATATTAATTACATTAATATTCCCCTGCTACTCACTGTCCTCCTCCTCCTCTCTCTTTTTTCTTTTCTTTTTTTTTTTTGGTTTTCAAGACAGGCTTTCTCTGTGTAGCCCTGGCTGTCCTGGACTCACTCTGTAGACCAGGCTGGCCTTGAACTCACAGAGATCCTTCTGTCTCTGCCTCCCAAATGCTGGGATTAAAGACATGTGCCACCATGCCCAGCACCTCCACCTTATTTCTTTTGATACAGGTCTTTTGTTATATATACAGTTCATATTTTCCCACCAAGGATGGCAGCCAGCAACCTCCAGGCATCATTTGGTCTCTGTTCCCCTTGGACATGAGTCACAGACATGGAGGGTCATACCCAGCTTGTCACACTGGTGCTAGTAATTGAACTTGGGTCCTCATGCTTGCTAGTAGCACTTTCTCCCATGCCCCAGTACACACACATACACACACACACACACACACACACACACACAGAGAGAGAGAGAGAGAGAGAGAGAATTTAATTTGGGCATGTGTAGTATATATATATGTATATATATGTATATGGGAGGTGTGGTGTGTATATATATATATATATATATATATATATATATAATTTGGGCGTGTGTAATATATATATATATATATATATATATACACACGTTTCTATCACCTGCCAGTTCTTTGTATAAAAATACAGATGTGATTATATCCACATATAAAACAATAGGAATACACCAGAACAACAGCAGTTATGTCTGAGTGACTTCCATCTTGTTTTTATAGCTCCATTTAAACTATTTTATCTGGTAATTGCATGCATGTACACAGATTTGACTCCATTACCCTATGTCACCGCTCCCACATGCACTGAGTTTTCCTTAGGAAGTCAGTTGTTGAGAGAGCTCATGGCCTGATCAGCAGGGGAGTTATCTTTATTCTGACCACCTTCTCTTTTAACCAGACTCCTTTCTATCTAAGTTCATGACCTTTCATCAACTTTTAGACTGGACTGGGATACACAGGCACCTGCCTGTGGCTGCCACCTCCTTCCTAGGAGAGTTAGGGCTACAACCCAGAATTGAAAAGAGGAGCCACGCTTTGGGACCCCAGCATGGCTGTCCTGTTCCCTTTATACCTGCAGCATTTGTTCACAACCTTTATTTCCCGAGTGTGTCAGTAGGAGCCCTGGTTACCACTGGACCATTCTAGAAGAAAACACATTTCGACAGAAATTTGGGCAGAGAGGTGCAGTCCCAGGGAGACTTCTCTATCAGCTTGACTCATGTATATGGAGGCTTCCTCTAATCTGTAAGACACAGCCTAGCTGCCTGCCTTTGGGTGCTGGCCAGTAACTATCAGGGTGGGAGCCCCTGGGCTGAGGTCACTTGCCTTTGCTGTCCCAGCAACTGTGTCTCCTCTCTGCAGGCAGGTCCCGGCTGTGGACCCAGACTGCAAGTGTGCATCATCGACGAGATTGGGAAGATGGAGCTGTTCAGCCAGCCTTTCATCCAGGCGGTCCGCCAGATGCTGTCCACGCCAGGCACCATTGTCCTTGGCACCATCCCAGTACCCAAAGGGAAGCCACTGGCCTTGGTAGAGGAGATCAGAAACAGGCGTGACGTGAAGGTGTTCAGTGTGAGTAAACCATCCCTCAGAGGACCCCTACAATGGGGTCACATCCCAGCCCCTTCTGTCTTCCTCTCCTGCCTTCTGTTGGCAGTTGAGTAGTGAGGGAAGGGTTTGGGGTGTTGACTGGGAAAGTCCGTTCAGGGAGGAGTTGTGTAGGTCATGTACCCACTGGCAGAGTTCGAGCTCCAACCCCAGCTGAAAGACTTGTGTTTATGGTAAAATGAGCTACTCAAGTCTGGGCCTTGAATTCAGAGTTGTCTCAATAATAAAATAAACCTGTAAAGAATGGCCAAAAGGTTTGAATAGATGTTTCTCCAGAGAGCACATGGAAGCCACCAGTCAGCGCTGAGAAGACTCACACCCACTGAGTACGGCCACCTTGAGACAGCCACGCCACACAAGTGTGTTGAGACAGGACAGTGGTGATTGTTAGCAATGGACAGGAAAGAGGGAGGTGGCCACGAATGGGGCCCGTTTATGAGAAAATGTTCAAGGCAGTTCACACGCACACGCACACAGAAGTCAAAGCCGTGGTACACCCCTCTCTCTGTTAGGACTCTTTGACATACCCTGTAAATGGTGATGTCCAGTCTCCTTCCCATCGAGGTGCTAGCCTTGCTGCATGATAGTGTGGCAGAGGCATCACAAGCTGAGACATGCCAAGTGTGCCCACTCAGGTCTGCCTTCATTTACAAAGCCACCTATACTGAGTAGTGATCTGGTGCTAGAGTTCCTGCCTGGCACGCACAGCGTCTTATGTTCCACCCCTGCACCTTTAGAAGTAGATGTTAAAGTACATGCCCATAATCCCAGCACTCAAGAGGTTGAGGCATCAGAAGTTCCAATTCATCTTCAACTACATGGCATCCAGGCCCAGCCTGGGAAGCCTAAGACCCTGTTTTAAAAACAGTTTGAAAAGCTACCACTGCCATTGAATGGGCCCTGCCCTCAAGACACCCTTTCAAAGCCCCTTCTTCAAGTACCTTTAGCGTGTGGTGTTGACGGAGATTAGGCTTCTGACACGTGAATGTTTGGTGATGTGATGAATCCTACAGCAGACGGAAACTTCCTCCTCATATCTGCATGTTCATGGGCATCTCCGTGTGCACCACCTCCTGCTTTTCTTGACATGTGGCTCTGCTCCCTCTCTGAACACCATGTACAGCCTGGCCAGGTTTGCCCAACCTCTTCTCGGCTCCTGACCCCTTGTCTCCAGCCCCACCCAGCCGGTCCGGCCTTTTCAGGAATCTTTCCCACAGGACCTCTAATGCACACTGGCCTTCTTTATGCCCCTTATAACATCAGGTTCCCTAACTGCAGCACACAAGGTCAGGAGCCTGAAAGACTCTGCTGCATCCTCCTGCCTTCTCTGGCTCCCCTTCATCTCTCGGAGAGGCAGAGAGCTGAGGTCAGAGGCTCCATGCAGCACTCCCGATTCTCCAGGGTCCTGGACAGAACGTGTGGAAGTCACTGCCCCAGGAGTGACCTGGAGTTGTCGCCATGGGGCCACATCAGACCTCTCCTGCCTTTTCCCATCAGGCTGCAGCTGCTGAGTCCCACTCTCCCATCTCCATCATGTGCCCCCAGTGCATCAGGCACTCCCCATGGCACTTGGTGACCCTGAAGAGCTGGCTTGCCTCCCTTCCCTGCTCTCTAGGAAGTGTTGGTTTGGAGGACTGGAGGGGAGGTAATTGTTCTCTAAGCTTGTTCTCTTGCCTTTTCCCACAGGTCACCAAGGAGAACAGAAACAGCCTCTTGCCAGATATCATGGCCTGCTTGCCAAGCAGCCGGGCCTGAGGCAGGAGCTCTGCCTGCTGGTCGCTACCCACCCAGGTTTGCCACCTCTCTCCTGATGGGGCTTGCCTGCTTCGTCCAAGCAAGCTGGGCAGATGCTTTCCGTCATATTAGCCCAGCCTGGCAGGCTGTGAGCAGTGGGCACTCGTGTGTGCTCAGGGCATCTGTTTCCTCTTGCAGTTGTGTGTGTGATTTCAGTAGATTCTAAAATGAGTCTGCCACGTGTGAGGTGTGAGGTGGAATTTGCTCCCATCAGGGTTTGTAATGTGTTTGGAGCTGAGGAGAGAGAGTTCACTTCTTTTTGACTTTGAACGCTGTACATATTAAACACCTCTCCAGGTGCAGCTGAAAGCAGTAACAATTGGTTCTCTTCAGTTGTTTCCAAAGAAAAAGAATTTAGTTCTCTTCTTCTCTTGTTTATTCCTCTGTTTAGTACCTAATAAAAATAGAAATAAATCTGTTGGTTCAGACACAGGAGCTCTTGTGTGGGAGGGACGGTTTTCAGAGCGCTGGTATCCACCTGCCAGGCAGGAACAGAAGTTCCCGTTTGTGCTGACTCAGCCTGGGCATAGTTGTCAATCACTCTGAGCTCAAGTGCCCGGCCAAGAAAGAAAGGGATGTGACCATCACCAGAGAAGACCTTGGAAGCAGGTTTGAACTGCAGTCACCACCAGCTGCTGCAGGGTCCTCTGGGAGGAGTGAGGCCACAGGCAGGTGGCTCGGCCCACACTGGGCTCCACAGCACTAGGAAGAAGAGTCAGCTATGGGAGCTGCAGAGTCCGTAAAGGCTAGAGGCCACCCTCCCTGTGCTGGTGGCATTTATACTTTTAGATGATTTGGATGTTTGTTTAGCAACAGCATTAGTGATATTTGTGGATGGGCCTGTTTTAATGGGGTGCCTGTGAGCTGGGTAGTAGGACCCAGTGGGTAGTGCATGAGCATTATTCTACATGAGCTCCAGAGCCTGTGGCTGGGACAGGGTCTCTCGATGACCTTCCTTCTGGTGCAGGATTCATGGCTTGGCCTGGTCTTGCCAAGCCTTAGAGCAATGGTTGTCAACCCGTGGGTCGCAACCTCTTTAGGGTTTGAATGACCCTTTCACAGGGGTCCGCTATCAGACCTTCAGAAAGACTACCAGAAAACACTGATATTTATATTATGATTCATAACAGAAAAATTACAGTTATGAAGTAGCAATGAAAATAGTTTTATCTTTGAGGGTCATCACAGCATGAGGAACTGTATTAAAGGGTTGCAGCATTAGGCAGGTTGAGAACCATTGCCCTAGAGGGACCACCGTAGGAATGCCTTCTAGATCAGAAACTGTGCCTTAGAAAGGCTGATCTGTCCAGTGGGAGAAGTAGATGCCCCCCTTTACCATCTGTGCCCCCGTTGGCTGTCCAAGGAGCCCAAGAGCTCATGACCTTGGGCTGTGATGCCAGTGATGGGTACCAGGGCAGGTGGGACACAGCTCAGGTTTAGGCCGCTAGCCTCAGTGCACCTGCTCACTCAGGACCTGAGTGTACTCAGCTGAATGTCGCTACACACACTGGCCCTGTCAGGGAGCCCTGTCAGCCCTTTGAACTTAGAATGAAGGAAGAAGACAGGAGAAATGGTGGCTGGTGGCAGAATGCAGTAGCTCCTGCTAGGCCCAGGGGAACCTATGCTGGCATCTTACTTGGCCCCTCCAGAAGTGTGTACCTACAATCGAAGCACCTGGGAAGGAGGTACACGAGGATGTGAGTTCCAGGTCAACCTAGATTACATAGGGAAATGCTGTCTTCAAAAACAACTTTAAAGTATCCCAGCTATGGTGGATGGAAGACTTGAGCCCCATCTGTGTGGCTTTAGGACCTGTGCTTAGTCTGTGGTCACTTTTGTGTCTCTTGTCCTCACCCTCACACTGACATGTAACTGAACAAATTCGCATGTCCTTCCGTGAGCACTACTCTGGCAGGTGATTGTGTCAGGGAGCAGGTACACAGATTTCAGATGCAAATCCCAGAATTATATAAGGAACGTTGATGAACAGCATTGGGGTCTCTGATGGAGCTGATGTGGGTCCTGACGAGTTCACATTGAAAAGCACATTGGCGTGCATAGTGCTCACACACATTGGAAAGCACATTGGTGTGCATAGTGCTCACACACATTGAAAAGCACATTGGCGTGCATAGTGCTCACACACATTGGAAATCACATTGGCGTGCATAGTGCTCACACACATTGGAAAGCACATTGGTGTGCATAGTGCTCACACACATTGGAAATCACACTGGCGTGCATAGTGCTCACACACATTGGAAATCACATTGGCGTGCATAGTGCTCACACACATTGAAAAGCACATTGGTGTGCATAGTGCTCACACACATTGGAAATCACATTGGTGTGCATAGTGCTCACACACATTGAAAAGCACATTGGTGTGCATAGTGCTCACACACATTGGAAAGCACATTGGTGTGCATAGTGCTCACACACATTGAAAAGCACATTGGTGTGCATAGTGCTCACACACATTGGAAATCACATTGGTGTGCATAGTGCTCACACACATTGAAAAGCACATTGGCGTGCATAGTGCTCACACACATTGGAAAGCACATTGGTGTGCATAGTGCTCACACACATTGGAAATCACATTGGCGTGCATAGTGCTCACACACATTGGAAAGCACATTGGCGTGCATAGTGCTTACACACATTGGAAATCACATTGGTGTGCATAGTGCTCACACACATTGAAAAGCACACTGGCGTGCATAGTGCTCACACACATTTCAACCAGAATAAGATGGTAGGATAGGACAGAGGAGAACCAACTGAAGGAAGACTGATGAAGCACTGCTGCCTCCTCTTAGCAGATTATACCAGCTGATTCACACCCAGTGGCTTGGAAATCATTTCTTGTGTCTGGATGAAGGTAAGTACATGTGTGGCGCCAACTCGACTTGTAAGTAGCTGATAGAGTATCTCAGGCTCTTCTGAAAGATGGAGAGGCTTCCAGGAAAACTACAAATTCATCTGTTCATTTGGTCCTCAGCCCTCAGATAGTGGAAGGTCCTGGAAACAGTGAGGTGGCCCTGTCCTCTTCCCATTGAGACTGATGTTCACAGAGGATGGGGTTGACCTGTGTGTGCACATGGGGACTTGGGACAGAATGGCATTGAGTGAGAAGTGGCTGCACAAACAAACTGCCCCATATTTCAGAGACAGGGACACGGGGGCAGCCACCGGTTTTAGAAAAGTGTGTTCCAGATTCAGACACTGCAGCACATGGCAAGATTTAGAGTAGGCGCCTAATTAGCCACGATGCAAACAAAGCCTAGTGCTGCAGTTGTATTATCTTTAAAAGAGAAATGCTTCTGTTTGGTGTCAACTGCATTTACAGAGACACCAGCAGAACCTTCGGGCCACCCTCCAGGAAGTGTCACCAGGCCTGTCTTTGTACCTCCACCAGGATGAGTAAGGTGTTGTGATACAGGATCACCTCCTGGGAGGACCTCAGCAACATGTCACATATAAAAGTTTTGTAATTAAAATCAGAGATGTACAAATCCCTCCCCTTGGGGCTCAGGGAATCCTTCAGAGGAGGAGGCAGAAAGGGTGTAAGAGCCAGAGGGCATGGAGGAAACAAGGGCTCTAAATCAACGTGATCAAAGCAACTATGAACCTACAGAGACAACGGGGCCTGCATGAGTCTGCCC
>CAJQZJ010032510.1:1643147-1658043 GCA_907164525.1 Lophiomys imhausi
CTATGAACCTACAGAGACAACGGGGCCTGCATGAGTCTGCCCCGGTCTGCCACATATATTTTATGGCTTCCAGTTCAGTGTTTTATGGGACGCCCGAGTGCATGAACAAGTGGGTCTCTGATTCTTGTGTCTTCTCTTGGACTTTTTTCTTTCACTTTGTTTTGTCCAATTCTCATGTATTAGTTTTTGTGTTATCTTTTTGTATTTTATTTTATTACTACCCCTTAGAAGCCCGTTTGTTTTGTAATAGGGAAAGGATCTGGATGGGACGGGATGTGGCGAGAAAACAGGAGGAGTAGAGAGAGGAGAAACCATAATCAAGATATATGAGAAAAAATTTGTTGTCAATAAAAGGGGTAAAAGACTGGACGTTAACCCTGTGGGCAGAGGCTAGCCTGGCATGCAGGAGGCCTTGTGTTCCACCCCTAGCCCCACATAAACCAGGTAAGATGATGCACACCTGTGATCTCAGCACTTGGAAGGTGGAGGCAACAGAGTCAGAAGTTCAAGGTCATCCTTGGCTACCTAGCAAGTCTGAGGTTCCCCTGGGCTACTTGAGACCCTGTTGCCACCCACTCAAAAGTCACACAATAAACAGAAAGCTAGGATCATATTCTTAGTATTGTTAAACTTCAAGGAGTCTGAGAATGACTCTGGTGGGTATTTCCTTGGGGTTAGTGTGTGTGCCCACTTCTCAGCATGTACACCCAGTGACTGTGTTCCTTCATGTGCTGGAGACTGCACAGGATGCAGTCCACGAGCCTGAATAGATGGGTAGGCCTGGTGCTCACTTCTCACAGTACTCTTCCCCACCAGCTGGGCACCAGCCCCTTGGAGACCTTCCCTTTTATGGGTGCCAAGTAGCAGCCAGCTGTGTTCCCAGATGGTCTGCTTCTAGTGCCTTTAGTAGATGGTTGCTACTAGGCACGTGTCGTCTTTCACTGAATCCAAGTAGGTGCACCCCCAGCTCGGGGATAGCCACTTAGTCCTGCGCTGGCAGGCTGTTGAAGGGATTTTCGGGAGAGATCAAGCAAGTTCGGTTTAGTCAACCTGAGAACTGCAGCAGGTCACACCAGCCTTTCAGATACACAGGCGCCTGGAACGCAGAGATTTCGTTTCTAGACATGAGAGAAGCCTTGTCCCTGCTGATAGAGCCCCACCGACTGCATTGCTTGCTAATCCTTTCTTATATGTGCACATGCTCGTTAGTGTCAGCCTCAGGGCACATGTGGGGCAGCCTCTGCTGTCAGTCTTCTCCCTCGAGACAGGGTGCATTGTTGTTTGGCCATTGCTAATTCTCATCTTAAAAAATAGAAAGGAGATGCTGGGGAGATGGTTCTGGAAGTGCTGGCCTGGAAAGCAGGAGAGCCTGGGTTTGGTTCCCAACACCCACATACAGAAAGAAGCCGGACACTGGGGCTCACGCTTGTAATTAAATTCAGCACTGCAGAGGACACGCTGGGGTGATTGGAGCTCACTTGCCAGCTGGGCCTGACCTGCAAGCTCCAGGACAGCAGGAGGCTGTGCCTCAAAGACCAAGGTGGGCAATACCTGAGGTTTTCCTCAGGCCTCTACATGCATGCACACATGTGCATACACACACACACACACACACACACACACACACACACACACACACAGAGAAACCATTATCCAATCTTAGAGGCTTTGGAGATGTGACTGTGTCTAAACTGAGTTCTTTCTACAACTGCCATTCCAGAAGGCTGGTGACGCGGGTAAGTGGCGGCATCCCCCACACACCCCGTACCAGGAGGAACTCCCTTTTATCAACAAGGGGTGGTGCCTCTGCTCTGCTGTGCAATGTGGGAGTACCCACGATGGGATTTTCCTCCCTCCCACAAGGGTCCTTCTCAGAGTACAGGATATATGTTTAGGGAGACAGGAGACAGACACAGCCGCTAACTGTAAACATTTTAATCCCTAAAATAGATGTGTGTGCAAATGCGCTCATGTACAGTAGAGCTTGCTCAGCTTGGAAGACGAGCATGCACTCCTGGGATGCACGCAAGGGTCCCTGGTGGCCCGGACCTTGAGGGAGGAGCCAATGCACCATCTGGCTGTTGCACTGCAGCTGTGCAAAGGTGATGAAAAATGAGGCTCTTCCCACCTGGACTCGATCTCAATGCCTCTGCCCTGCTGTCGGCCTCAGGAGATGTGACTCAGTGCTCTCTCACGGTGGCAATAATGTGTCAAATGCCAATAACTTAGCATGCAGCTGTTCTAATTTAACCAGCACAGGAAGGAGCTAGTCATGGGCCCTGCTCACTCTAGCTGTTTTAAGATATGACATGGCTTTTGTGAGAAATGTCCAACTCTTGTGCAATGCTTGAGGGGGAGGCACAACGTCTTCTCCCCAACCCCCACTGTGTGAGAGTGTTTTCAAAACCTGAGATAAAGTTATTGTTTTCTGGAATAGCTCTCCTTTCCCTTGAGAAGAACCCATGGTTTTGGAGAATGGGGAGAGTCCCCATTTCTCCAACCAGACTTGTGTCCACTATCGCTCCTCGGAGGCACTCTGTTGGGAGGCCGTGTCGTCCAGGCCCACGTCCTCCTGGCTGGCTCTCCGGCACAGCACCCCCAGGTTCTCTGCCACACCTCCTGCCAGGTGTCGGTCTTGAAGCTGCTCCTGGTCTTGGGTGTCAGTGGATTCACATGGCTCAGAGAAGTGCTTCAGAAAGAAGAGAGAAGAAGAGACAGTGGAACATATGCTCATTGCCTGGGTCTCCCGAGTCACCACACCAGTTACTCAGACACAAGAACTGAGGCTGGGTGGCTGCCTGCTTTGAGGTTGAGCTCTTAAACTGGGTCAGAGGGTAGCACCGGCAGGAGTGTCTACATGGCCTCTGAATGTGGGCTTTGCTCAGGACATCTGGGCAATGCCACAAATCCAAAGGCAGCTCAAGGGAGTGGCCCTGTGTGTGTGTGCCCACCACCTGCCAAGTCCTGGTCAACCCTCTCCACCCAGCCAGCCCTGGTACTGATGTTGCCATTGCAGATTAAACTCATCCGTGACACAAGAGCCTTTGGAGTCCAGATGCTCAGCATCCTAAGCACCCACTGTCCTTGCTGGAGACAGAAGAGGAAAATGGCCAGAACCCTAAACATATGTCCACAGAGTATGTTTCAGTAGATGGGCTGAGAGAGGAAGGATGATTTGTGTCTTTTTACTACTGAGGGAGAAAACAAATGAGAGATTAAGTGATTCTTTTGTTTAGGTGACTAAACTCAGGGAAACTCCTGGTGACTCCAGGATCTTCTCTTCCTCCAGGAACATGGATCTGCCTGAGCTTTGCCTTAACTTTGTGTGTGTGTGTGTGTGTGTGTGTGTGTTTTCTTTCCTTACAAAGGACGTAAGAGAATGTCTTGAGTGTTGTCAATCCCTTTCTTTCTCACCTATGAATCCCAGCTAGTCATCTAGTGTCTATGGCAACCCGCCCTGGAAGAAGGCAAGAATATTTTGCTGGTAGGTCAGAGCCCCAGGCCCTGTGGTGCCCTTCTGCCTGTCTCCCACCCTGGGGCAGTCCTTACCCGAGCAGCATGGCCAGCGGCCCTGGAGGAAGGCCCCATCACAATGTTGACACTGCTAGATGACTGGGTGTCACTGGTGTTGCCTCCCTCTGCAGCAGAGAGTCCAGATATGACAAGTGCGCTGGAGAAGCTCCTTTTGCCAAAGAGGAAGCTGAGAGTAGAGCTGGTTGAAGAGCCCAGGCTAGACCGAATGAGTGCCTCAGCCCGCTCTCGGACACTCAGGTGGCCCGTGGTGGTAGCAGGGGGTGGCTGGGAGTGCAGGGAAGCAGCTGAGTTATGCAGGGAGAGTTGGCTGCCTGAGGGTCTCTGGGCTAGCTCGTGCACAGATGTGGACGTCTGAAGGAAGGCTTGGTGGCTCTCTAGGATGGGACCCGAGGAGCTCAGAGTAGGTGGCCTCTGTCTTATTCCTGGGTGTGCCTGGACAGATTGGCTTCTACCTTTCCTTCTGCCTGTAAGAGGAAACAGAGCACCTGGCAAGCCCTGTAAGAACTACTTAATAAATATGGGGCAGGGTTGGCCCCTTTCCATAATGATCCACGGTTTACTCCACTATTGAGGGCATCACACTCTTGAACCAGTCTCTCCCAAGAGTCTTACCTTGGCTTGATGGGCTCACCTTCTGTATGCCACTTCCCATGACTGAGCTTACCTCCCATGACTGTCCACCCTGGCTTTGCATTAGGGCACACAGATTCAAGACATGAACTACTGAAAACATTTTCTATGCAAATCGTCAGAATGCTTTTATATGTGTAATTTAATTTCAGGAGACCACAGGAGCCATGTAGTATATCACCAGACATTATAACATTGTTAAATTACTATGTCCAGTGAAATATTTTTCCCTAATTATGTACATTTGTGTCTCTGTGTGTATGTGTACTTGCCTGCAGTCCCCTTAGAGACCAGAATTGTCAGATACTCTGGAGCTGGAGTTATAGGCTGTTGTGAGCCGCCACCTGAGTTCCGTGGGAATAAAACTGTGGTTCTTTGTAAAAGCAGTAAGTGCTCTAACCACCAAGCCCCTCTCCAGACTCTAAGGACGTCTTTTTAATGCTCAATATGATTATTGTTGTTAGTTGTCCAGGAAAGTGATACCAAACCAGGGGAGGGGAGTGAGAGCTGGGGTTCCATAGTATAGTGGGGTAACATCTCACAGCAACTAGACAGAAGAGTCTAAAGGTCCTAACATTGAAATGACAGGTATGGGAGGGACTGCAAATGCTCATTACTCTGATCTGACCATTTCCCAGTGTAGACACACATTAGAATGTCGTTCTGTGTCCCATAAATCTGGGCCTGTTAAGACATAAAATCTTTTTAAATCTTAAAAACAGAGCATTATTGCCTCAGGTGGCCAGGTACATCCGTATCCATGTGGTGTTGTGGACATCTGTACAGTCTGTGCCCGAGATAGCTGGGTCTACCCAGAGAGACCAGCAGGGGTGGGAGCTGACCAGACACAGTGATGGTAGTGTATTTCTTTCCAAAGGACGTTCATTGGTGGCCTGCCTGGGTTTCTCTACCTACAGCTGTGAAAATGGGAGTCTCAACCTGAGGTGTTGCATTGGGCCCCCAGAACTGGTGCTGGCTTCTCTGGGCTGAGTGGCCTGGGGCCTGCCTGTGCTGTGCACAAGGGAATGAATGACCTTGACTCTAAAGGTCCCTCCTGAGAAGCCAATCAGATACAGCATTCTTCTAAAGGGGGAAAAAAGACCCGAAGGAGTCTGGAAAGGCCAAACCTATGTGATTTCTAAAGCTGATCTCTGTCCAAAACCCTCCATAAGTCAATGTTCTCCCCCGGCATGAGGTAGGCCTTTCTGCTCATCCAAGAACAAAGGGAGAGGTGCCTGTGGGTATCAAAAGAGAGCTATGAATAGTCCCTGCAAGACAAAAGACCCTCACCAGTTCTAAAGCTTCAGCTACTCTGTGTGCGTGGCACACACGCGTGCTCATTCACATGTGTGGGCCCTGTGTGTGGAGGCCAGAGGCTGATGTTAGGTGTGACCCTCCATGGCTCTCTGTTCCATGCTTTTTGAACAGGGTCTCTCACTGAACATGGAGCTGCCAGTTAAGCTAGGGTGGCTGGCCACTGAGCCCCAGAATCCTCCTCTCTGCCCTCCTCACAGTGCTGGGATCCCGGCCTGCTCTGCTTGCAGCTTTTCCATGGGTGCTGAGGACCTGACTGACACCTGCACTGCAGGGACTGTGTTATTCCCCAGTTAAGCCTCAGATACTCTTTCAGCTTTTGTTGCTCCTTCTTTTTCTAATGTTAATTTTACAAATGAAGCAGTACCAATCAGCAAGAAACCCATGTTAAAATCATCTGTGCTTCTCAGACTCATTATTTTACAATTAACTTATTTTTCCAACGACCACATTATCAAATCGCAAGCTTTCCTAGGGAAAACCTTCAGACCTCAATGGAAACACAATGTAAATTACACTCCCTGGTTCATTATTTTTTCTTTGTCTTTGATCATTAGCTGGAAGGTTGTGGTGAGACCCCTTAGTGATACAAGATGGCAGTGGTTCTCTCTGGTGTAGGACTCAGAGCAGTGATGGGTTCCTATCCACTCGTGGTAAGTAGGTCACCATGCACACTGCTAGGCCATCTCTCCTTGGCTGTGACATTTCCTGTTTAGTTGACTGGGTTGTGAGGGACTTTGTGAGGTTGGCACATGGAGCTCCTGACAGTACATATGAGTGTGAAGTGCCCAGCAAGCCAGCAGTGGCTGTTCAGTGTGGTGGCCTGGACTGGCCTGCTTATTAGGATTCTGGCCAGACATCAGTCCTCGGGCCTTCTGGCAAAGGATCAGAACTGGAATGAATGATGAGAGCCCAGGCAAGGAGCAAAGACAGGGCGGAGCAGCCATGGAGGTGAGTCCATCATGGGAAGTGGCACATGGGAGGTGAGTCAGTCAGTGGTGTAATGTCCTGCTAGAACTGCACACTCACTCACTGCTGCTGAGTGACTCCCTCCTACCTTGTCCTTCCCAGGGGCAGGTCCCCCACCCTTGGGTGGCCGCATGTATGCCTGTCTATCGCATGACAGCTAGCCCTTATGGCCTGAATGAGAACTGGCTCCCCCAGGCACATGTGCCCCACCCAGGTGGTGGTGGTGTTTTGGGAGACTGGAACCTCTGGGTGGTGGTGCCTCTCTGGAAGAAGTGGGTCATGGAGGACTGCCCGGCCCCACTTCGCTCTGAGCACAGTCTGCTACTGTGATGGCCCAACGCAGAATCCCATCTGCAGACTGAGGCTGCACTAGGTGCCAAGCCTTTCCCACCATGACGGACTCTCCCCCCTGGGTCAGTCAGTTGGGTTGCTCTGTGAAGAACATGAACTTGTGTGTCTGTGGAGGTGATGGAAGACAAACAGGGCCAGCGGCTCTTTCTTTGAATGGGGGAGGGGCATGTCTCCTCTCTTCCTTTCTCATTCTCCTAGTCGGCTGGGCTCAGGCTCTGCTGGGTACAAGCCCAGGTGTCTTACTCAGCTGCAATGCCCGCTTCCCTTGTTTTGCTAGGACAGGGAGGGATCTTGGCTGTCTACCATGTTCTAGTCCTTGTTCCTGCCCACAGTGGGGAAGGGGGTGCCTCAGGAGGAATGAAGTGTCAGTTCTACCCACCAGAAGGAACTTGATCATTGTCAAGTGGGCCCCTTTCCAGCCAGGGGACAGGACAAGGCTGTGGCAGGCAGGGATGCAGCCAGAGGTACAGATGGGAAGCTGGGAGTGTGCAGGTGTCCTGGGGCTTAATGCTGTTAAGGCTAGGGCAGGGAAGAAGCTGAAGGGAGGCCACCACGGGGAGAAGCAGAGGCTCAGGGACTGTCCTTCCTCCTCTGGATCAAGCTTGGCTGCTTACTAGCTGGGTAGCTTGGGGCAGTGACTTGCCATCTCTCTGCCCCATATCTCCATCTATGAAGGGATGACAGAGCACCCCTAAGGGCCTAGAGCCATGCAGAGTGTAAGGGAACCTGTGTAAGTGTAGCCCTCGTGTGGCATCCCAAGAGCTGCATTGTAAACAGCCACCATAGCAAGCTATGGTGGTTACATGGGATGCAGACCAAAGAGGCTCAGTCAGGGCCGGGAGCCCAGGCTCTGGGGTAATTTGCCAGCATGCCTCCTTTACTTACAAGTTCAAAGCTGGGCTGGACTTAGTAGAAGAGTTTTAAGAAGCAATAATCAAAAATCACCACCTGGTTTAGCTTTTCAAATATCTTACACCAACACTGGCCCTCAGCATCCCACCTGTGGATCTGGACGTAAGTGGGAAGGACCTCCAGCCTCACCAGCTGAGGGTACTGCTCTGCTCGGAAAAGGCAAAAGGTGTTCACCAGGAAGGGGCCTGTCAGGGCCTCTGACATGCTCTGGCCCTCTCCAGCCCCCTCCAGACCCTCTCCACATCTGGCCAGATGCGTCAGCAGTAAGGACAAGAAAGTGCAGGTGCTCGCATGCTTTCCCATCTAGAAAATCACTGTGTGTCCTTGAAACACGTCTGTTTGTCCCACCATATCAAAGGCTATGGAAGCAGTGAGGACCTCGGGCGCTGGGCTGGGCTCAGGGAGACAGCAGCTAGTGGGTGGTGGAGCTGTGTCTGCTTCTGAGTAGCCCACTGGGGTGCTTTGCCTTCTCCCACTCTCCCCACTGCCTGCTCACCTGCTTACTTCCTGTGCTGCCAGTCACCCACCTACCTGTCTTCCTGTTATCTACTGTCCATATCCTCTCTTTATAGTCCCCTCCTCACCTTTCCTCATCTATCTACCTATTATATACCCATTATCTACCATCTATCCATGCATGCATCTATCTATCTATCTATCTATCTATCTATCTATCTATCTATCTATCATCATCTGTCCATGAAATCTTTCTCTCCATATATATATGTTTATTTAAATAATATTAACCATATATATAGTTAAAATTTCGCTAGCTATACTGACCATCTATTAGTATATATATCATCTAGACTACCTATTATCTGCAATAATTATCTTCCTACCTACATATATCAACTATATCTAAGTATCTATCATCTATCAATCAATCTATCATCTAACACATCAATCTCCCTACCTACCTATCATCTACCTATTATCTATGAATATATCCATGATCTTCCAATCATCTATTCATCTGTTCACACACAACCCTGCCCCTAGCCAGCCGACCAGTCATATGTATATAATCTTCTATGCTGTCTCCCCATCCTCACCTTGCCCAGGGCACTCTCAGGAGGTAGGCTCTGCCTCTGTCCCTGTGGTGCAGAGCTACAGTGGAAGCATCCACAGAGGTGCTTTTTAGAAGTTTATGAGAGAGAAGCTGAGGGCAAAGGGTGAAATTACCGGCAGGCTGCCCAGGCCAGAGCCTCTGCCTCCCGGGTCGTGTCCTCCGTGAACGCTTGGCCCCTCCTTGCCCGGCCAGCATCTCAGCCTTGTCCATTTGTTCCGTGGTCAGCAGAAACAGGGTTTTAAGATTTAGAAAAATCTCCCAGGCCCTTCCTGTGCTCATTCTGATTGTATCCTTGCACCCTCGTTCTTTCTGACTTGGAATTTTGGTCATCACAGAGCATGTGAGGAACAGAAGACTGCCTACAGACAGAGAACACCACGGAGGTCTGTGGCTACAACATGCCATACCCAGGATTCATATGGTGGAACAACACTGAGAGGGGCAGAGGCAATGGTGCGTCTCGCAGGCAGGGAGACAGACAGATAGATAGATGACTGACTGCCCAGGGTAATGGACACACAGGTGAATGACCAAACAGGTAGCCAGAGAGCATCACTTGAGTAAATCTCTTCCAACAGCCACACCCACTGACCGGAAGCTCCTCGATGGCAGCAAAAAGGCCCTACTGTCCATGACGCTGGACCTACGGCCCAGGGCACTCACCTGCCCTTTGAGTCCTTCCACGGGGTGAGGCCCAATGCTGGGTGCCTCCCTTCCTGGGTTGTTCGGTGCTGCTGTCCCGGCTCTCTCCACTAGGGGCGTTACTGCCACCTGCTGACGGTACTGCTCCGCCATCCAGGTCTTCGATGTTGCCACCGCTCTGCTGGCCCACACTGCAGTCCTTTCTCATTCTGGGAGAGGGACAGGAGCCTGAGGGTCTCCCCAACACAGCTCTCATACAGTCATGTGCCACAATGACATCATAAGATTGTGTCACCAAGTGATGTGTAACTCACTTGTTTTGTACTGTTCTGATGTACTTATCCACACTTTCTGTAGGCTGGATCCCCACTGTAAGTGACACCCAGTTATACTGCTGATCCCTAACCTTAGCCATGAATGAACTGGGTGGAGGGGCACTCTCTCCAGGCAGACAGCAGCCTTGAATTGAAAGTGAGGAAGGGCACAGTGTGTAATAAATAGGTATGCCAGGATAAAGAAACATCAGCCTGAACCTTCCCACACAGACTCACCAGGAGCTCTGGCAAACTCAAACAAAGTGTAGAATGCCCCCTTCCCCCGCAACTGGAGGCTCATTATTGCATTAGGGAAAAAGACTTAGCACTGACTGACATTCCTGAAGGTTCAGGCCAGGTTCTCTCCAGCAGCCAGTCACGTTAAACCAGTCTAGTCTAATTGGTGGGTTGTGGGCCAGTGAGAGACCTTGTCTCAAAAAAATAAATGCTGGTAAAATGGAAAGAAGGGACTCTACAACATTGCTTTATCAGTTCCACACGTGTGGGTATGCCTACAGACAACACACACTGGTACATGCATGAACATACATACAAACAAGATAAAAAATAAAACATAATAGTACCAACAATCCCTCAGACCAGTTAGAGAGCAGACACAACCTGAGCCTGAGAATGTATTTGACATTCCCCATTGATCTGAGGCCACTTGTTGGACACATAACCTGTTAGGGGTCACTTGGGCACAGCAGGTTGATGCATATGATAACAGTGACCACCATCATTATGCTACCCAGAGCTCAACCCCACACACTCCACCCCAGTGCCCAGGCAGAGGCCTGTGGGGAATCCTACCTCAGCCACCTGGTCTGGAACCACGTCCTCATGCGGTCCAGTGTGACTCGCCCACCCCAGACACTCTGAAGCTGCTTGTGGGTGCCCAGGTAGGATGTGGTCAACGGGGAGACGTACATGGGGTAGCCCAGTGGCTGGTCACAGGAGGAGTTGATGAGGTTGCGCAGGACTTGCTTGTTGTTCTGGATGCTTCCGCGCTCTGGGTTGCGGTTTCGCAGGAAGATGAGTTCCTGCTGCTGCCCTGCCCAGAGTCCTCGCACACACTCCTTATTTACCTGTAAGCAGGGGTGAGGGTAGAGAAATGCAGGGCCCCTGGCTGTCAGTCTGAGGGTGTGGTTCTAGGACAGGGAGTCCAGGGATGTAACATTTGGTCTAAGGCCATTGTCTTGGTCCTGAAAATGACATCATACTCATGGGAGATACTTATGGAAAATAAAAAGAAGTAAAATTTTCTCTTAGCCCTGTGCAAAAAAGAATCATGGGGAAGAGGGCTCTTACACCCAGGATCAGGCAATCAGAGAAAGTCCTGGAACTTTGAAGTAGACATGTCCAACTTGTAGTCAATGGGCCATATGTTCTACACCATAATTTACTTAAAACATTAAGAGACTTAAAAAAACAAAACTCTGCTGTGAACTTGGTTCTCCAAGGAGGGAGATGACTCCTCCCGTGAACCAAGGCTTTCAGCCTGCCTCTCCCCCAGGCCCTCTAGCTACTGCCCAGTACTCTTTTGACTTGGGGACCTGTCATGTCAACTGCATTCTCTTTCTCCTTGTTCCCCGACTGGAGACCAGGGCACGTGGCTTACCTTGATGACCCTGAAGCTCAGGAATCCCCTGTGGAGCATGATGACCTTGTAGTTGTCGGCACCCTCATCCACCACGTGCCTCAGGGTCAGCAGCTCCTCCTTGTTGGACAGCACAGCTCCTCTCCAGGCTGGATCTCCCTCGTGGCAGATCACCACCTTCTTCTCAAAGGCCTGGATGGCCTCATAGAGGACTGCTGGCTCTTCATACTCATCGGGGCAGGTGAACTGGTCCTGGTGGGGAAAGCCCAGGTGGGCTCAGTGAGGCCAGGGCTGCTGCTTCTGGGCAAGTGCAGAGGGGGACTTGCAGTGGCCTCCAGGGCCACATGTCCTCCTCATTCCCCCCAACCCCGCTGCATTACTGAATCCTGAGCTGGGCACAGAGTGCATCTCTACTCATTGTCCCTAACCAGATGGAGCGTGTCAGGAAAGCACTGTGTTGCCCAGGGCCTCGGTGGCATTCAGGTCAACCTCCTCTTCCTAGTGAACTGTTACCTCCTCCTATAAGCTCCTGGGGGAAGATGGCCATTAGCCAGTGTCAAGTTTATTTAGACCACCCCACTATTTCTAAAGCTAAGGACTGAATAATTCCCGATGCTCTCTGGAAAAGTGTTACCATGCTGTTCAAAGATTATACTTTTATTAATTCATTTTTATAGGTTTTTTGACACAAGACCTCATTCTGTAGCCAAGGCTGACCTAGAATAATTCATTTTAATTATTGTTTAAGCATGTAATATACACCAGAAAGAGATGAAGGATGTGCCATTAGCTTGATCCTCTTGTGGGTAATGGGTGTGTAACTGCATATGTAGAGGCCAGAGGGCAACCTCAGATGTCTTCCCTGGTGGCTAGCCACATCTTGTTGTTTTGAAAGAGGGTCTTTTTCTGATCCTATTGATAACCAGCTGGATTGGCTGGCAACCCCTAAAGGGCCTCTTGTCTTGGCGTCCACACTAAGGTGCTCTGCCTGCCTGGGTTCTATGGTTCAGACTCAGCTCCTCACATTGGGACAGCAGGTGCACTACCGACTGAGGCATCTCCCCGGCCCACACTGCTTACTTTTCTCCTCACTGTAACCCAGTAGTGGACACAACAACTTAAGGGGAGGAGTTCTGTGTTTCAGCTCATAATCTAAGAGGGTTCATGCCATACTCCTTGACTGAGTTGAACCTAAGCCAGTGAGTAGGCCGAACACCATGGATCGGGGATCCCTAGGAGAAGGATGGAGGAGGGGCTGATCATCTGACAGAAGGCAGGGAGCAGATGTTATGGGGCGCTCTTTTTCCAGTTTCAGGTTAACCCTTCTTTTCAGATGTGGCTTTTTACCTGGTGCAGTTTCAGGGACATTCGGATGGCTGGGACAACGACTTTGTGCAGCAGGTCCATGTCGGCAAACACCCACTCATCTCGAGTGGTGACCCGGAAGTCACCTTTGAAGAGGGCATGCAGCCCGTACAGGAATGAGTCCAGGCTGCAAAACACAGTCACACCACTGCACGGGGCTCACACCAGTGCCTGCATTTCCTGCTTTAGGAATTATCATCCTGGGGCTGGGGACATGGCTCAGTTGGTACACACAAACATGAGGATCTGAGTTCCCAGAACCCACATAAAAAAGGCATGTGTGGTTGTGGTGGTATGTGCAATCCTAGTGTTGACGAGGCAGAGGTAGGATGGTCCCTGGCTCTAGCAGCCCACTCAATGTAGCTTAATCAGTGAACTCCAGGCCAAAGAAAGATGTGATCTCAAGTAAGACAGATGGTAATGAGAACAACAAGAGTGTATGACTATTTGCATACACACATATACACATATGATCTTCCTATATTTTTAGACTGGCCCAGCATGGAAAGGAAGAGGATTCTGGACTTTTCCCAAAACCCCTCCGTGCCTGGCCTCACAGCTGGGTGTGAATTATGCCGTGTAAGGTCATTTGCCATTTTCCATAGGAACCATGATGTGATATATGAATGTGAAACTGAGACCCAGCTTGGAACAGGCCAAACACATACACCAGAAAGCCAGGACAAGGGGAGCAGGGTCACCCTCCCCAGCCACACTGGCTCTGCCACACATACCCTCCCCTCACCAGCATCTTACTTCTGTTCTTGCGATTTCAGGGCTGTTTAATCACAGTAGAAATTGGATTCTACCAGAATATAGAGAGAGGCAAAAATAACAAAATGGCACCCAGTTGGGCTCTTTGGTTCTCAGAGCATAACTGCTCCCTTTGCTACCCTCTTCTTCATGACTAGGGAAGAAGCAGGGTGTTGAGGGTCAAGTTTGGTGGCTGACGGCTCTGCTAGAGTTGTTAGGGTTTTCACATGTCTGGGTTTTCCTGCTTTGTTTCCCTTCCTGTCTTTCTCACCTATCATTGAGCGTTTCCTGAGTGAAGAGTAAGGTGTCATAGAAGGGAAGTCTCTCAGGGCCTGGGGCCTTTTCTGAGCAAATATGAGTAGGCTCAGGAAAGCAATGTGTCCTGTATTTGGGGGATAGGAAGGATGGTCTTCCTCTCCTCCACCCTTATTTCTATACTGTGCTGTCTCATGGCTACCTCCAATGTCCTGAGATGCAGGGGTGAGGCAAACATGGCAGCTGCCCAGCACCCTGGACAGGGCTGACCTGGGACAGGAAGTACAGGACAAACATGGGAAAAGAATCTTCAAGGATAGCGAGAAGACCTCTGACTCAACAGGGCACTGGACCTGTGCACCAGGGAAGCACAGCCATTGCCTGCTGTTGTCGTCTTGCTGTAAAATACACCTCCCGTGTTGGTTTCCACCCAGGGCTCCCTTGAGAGAGACATAAGGCCTTGTGGCAGAGTGGGCTGTGAGAAATCAGGGCTGGAAGAGCCTCCTCAGAGGGGGCCACTGCTGTGGCCTGGAGGAATCTTGAGCCTTCTGGAAGGAAATCAAGGAGATGACCTTTTCCTAAGGCCTATCTGTCCACAGAGCAAAAGCTCCCAATGGGCTGAGAGCTGCAGCTGGACCCTGCAAGGCAAAGAGGCCACTGGAGCAGAGAAGAAGTGCAGGAGGGCTGGTGCCCTGCTCTGAGGCTTCTACAATTGAGTGACACCTGCCACTGGCTTTCAGGGAAACATCTGGGGATGCCCCTGTTGTTGGAAAGCCATTGACCATAAAAGTGGAGATGAGGGTGCTACGTCATCGGTAGGGTGGATGAAGGTGGGTACTGGGGTAGGAGGAAAATCTCCTTTAGATGTGGGAACAGGGATAGTACAAAAGGAGACTGGAAGATTCGCCCAGATCCTCCAGGCAACACAGATACGACAGCTGCTGTTCGCTCCAGAGCCTTACTAAGACACTCAGGCTCCCACCGCAGGCCTCAACAGCCTACTCCTCAGTTGTCAATTCTCTTTTCTGAGAAAATGACATACCACAGTGCTTATACCTGTTTTATTAAAGTGAACCTCCCCACGTGAGCCAGAGCCCAAGTGAGAACCCCTTCTTGTTCTATTGAAACCAATCCCTTGACCTCAAACACTGAGGAGTTCTAGTGGGAGGTGTTTCATAACTGAAA
>CAJQZJ010032510.1:1668043-1680152 GCA_907164525.1 Lophiomys imhausi
ACACACACACACTCAACACTCACATACACACACACATACACACACACTATACACATACACACACACTATACACACACACACTATACACATACACACACACACTATACACACACACATACACACACACACACTACACACACACACACTACACACACACACTTTTGAACTCTAGGCCTGTACTTTATGTCTCTCCTTATTATCTCGTTTCTCAAATGCTCCTCGACATCCTTGTATAGAGAAGGACTTTGGGGTTGTCTCAGCGTGCACAGTTATGAGTAACATCATTGGAAAACAAAACCAACTTTAAATTCCCCTCCAGTGAATAGTTGGATCTGGGCCCACCATCCCCACAATGGCTGTCCATTTATGTCTCTCTAGCAGGGATTGAGTGTTGCTTCTACATCCCAAACAAGGCTAGATTCTGTCAATCGCTGCTCATTGGTTAACATTCAACACACGGGTGATGAGAGCCAGGGAAAAAGAAGGGTGCTGGAAGGAGATGGAACCAGGATGCCCCATTTTCCAGCAGAAGACCAGGGCTATGTGTGGAGGGGTGGACGGAGGCACGTGGTGCATCTCCATGTTCTCAAATGTTCTGGCTCTCCCTCTCTGGACTGCCTCGAGATGAGGGTCACAAGCTTTTGAAGGGAAGACAGGACAAGCTGGGAAGTCCTTCTTGTTTGTGCTTAAGAAGGTCAAAGAGAAACTTAAGGACATTGATTTCAGGAGCAAGAAGAAGACTCCTGGCAGGCATAGAGTCTCCCTTGAGGAAAGACTTGGAAATAGAACTCAAGGCTTCTTGTGTGTTGTCTACCAGAGAGAGAGGAGACAGGTTCTGTGAGGTCTGACCCGAGTACCTCACTCTGCACCCATGGGAGACAGCGTGAGGCTGGCCTCAGCATGGAGCTGGCCCAGAACACTTATATGGGGAAGAGGACCAAGCTGTTGCTAAGAGACCCATGGGGGCAGCTATCAGATACTGAGCCCCTGACCCGATGCTGGAGCTAGTCGGAAGCTAAAGTGATAAGCTGAGGCATT
Source organism: Lophiomys imhausi (assembly GCA_907164525.1). Classification (NCBI taxonomy): domain Eukaryota; kingdom Metazoa; phylum Chordata; class Mammalia; order Rodentia; family Muridae; genus Lophiomys; species Lophiomys imhausi. The sequence continues at coordinate 1,669,082 of CAJQZJ010032510.1, forward strand.
GATACGCTGATTATGACTGACAGACGGTACTGTGGACAAGATGTTAGCATGTGCTCCTCCATGTGCGCTCACTGTGATGAATGTGCAGGCACCGGAGATGCTAATTAAATGCTACCTTCATGTCCCTGCACTTTTAAAGGAGAGACCTAAATGAGAAAATGAGCCCTTTCTTGCTGTATATGCTGTTCTGTAGTCAAACACAATAACTAAAAGTAGAAATTTGGCTCAGAACATATTCTTAGGACACACTGACCACATATTTGTATAATTAGGGAAATGGGACCTTTGTGGTTAGCTGAATGCAGGGTGTTTCTGAGGCCATCCGTGTTCCTCATATAATGATCCCGCTGAGCCCCATGGCTGCTTGCCGGTGACATTCCCATCTCCTCTCCTTTCCCCACACACACCACAAACAACAAGCCTGGCCCTCCAACTGCTTCCATTCTTTAAACTCTGATTTCATGCTAATCATGGTTATGCAGCTCAGTATAGACGGTCCCAATAAAGATCGTTTCACTTGCAGATGTTTGATTCTGCAGGTGGGAAGGCAGGATGCATCTGGTAGTTGCTTTCCAGATTTTGTGTCTGATCTTTTCCGGCTGGTGTCAGTGTCTGTGGTCTGATGCTAGGGTGAAACTAGGTGGGAGTGGCCAGCTGCAGCTTCACATCAGCCCTGTGGTCATGGACCTCAGGAGGGGACAAGTGATATTCTGGGGTGGGTTGTGCTACAAAACAGGGTTGGAAAGTGAATTAGAAAATGCATGCCTTTTCAATTCACGGCATTTTCAAGTCATATGGAGCTATCAGAGCATTTTCATGGATAACTGGCATGGACACAGGTCACTCTTCTTCCTAGAGACAGGGAGAGTGAGACCTACAAATGGCCATCTTAAATAAAATTACACTTTGAATTGACATTAGAAAAAAGTCTAAGGGTTTTCTAGCAGGTGACTCCAGAGCTTAATGTTGGCCAAAGTTTCTGATGAGTTCTTGGTGCTCAGTCCCACAATGGTTTATTAATATAAAGGCCAACACAGGGCCATGGATTTTTTTAAAGACAGGACCCCACTATGCCATGTAGCGTGGTCTGAAGTTTCTGGCCATCATGTAGCTGTTCTCTGAGTGCTGGGTTTACAGGCATGTGCCACCATTCTCAGCCCAAAGGTTTTTTTCCCCTAAGACCAGGTCTAAGGTTTAAAGTCTGCTTGATGTCTACTAGACACAACTTAAAATGTCTTCATGGAGTAAGTGGATGCAGTCGCCAACCAATTCCAAATAACGAAAACGTATTTCTAAAGCAAACCATGGGGAGCAGATGAGCCTACTTGCCCAGCCATGCCCTGTAGTCAGTGTGTACCAAGATTTGCACTGTCTGTGAACAAGCACACGGACATGCCTAACATGGTCTCTGGTACCTATCTGCCTAACAAAAGAGACACAGAGCTTAAGAGAGGGTGTGAAAATGCTTACCCAGGTCCCTGTCCATTTGCACGGCCAGTCTTGTGTTGGAATTATCCGCATGCCGGGTACTAGAAGGGGCCACAGAAAGGCAAAAAGTCACTGTTAGATCCCGGCCCATTAGGGAACAAGCATGAAATGGGGCATGCACGGTGCTCATAGGGGGGAAAGACTACTGATTGCCCAACCCTGCAGAGAGAGAGAGAGCCACATCCATACAGTACTGTTGGAGGGAGAGAAGAGTGTTCTCAGCCGTAGGAAGAATGTCCTTGTCACTTAAGGCATTTTGAACACTTTGAACATGAAGTTAAAGCAAGTGTTCGGACTTCCAGAGAAATGCTACTTACTTTCAGAATTAATTTAAAAAGTTATTATTATCATCTGTGTGTGTGTATGCATGTATGTATATGTATGCATGTGCATGCCATGACTTTCATGTGAGGGTCAGAGGATGACTTGCAGGAGTCATTGCTACCCTTCTACCAGGTGACTACTGGGGATAGAAACTGTGTCATCAAACATGGCGTCAAGCCCCCACTGAGAATCCTACCAGCCCCAGTTTCAGAATTTGAGAACAGTGTTCACACAAAGTACCTTTGCTTCCAGTTGGTTCTAGAGAGTGGCTGCAGGTAGTTACATTTCCACCACTAGCTTCTACAAGTTGGGGGCATACTTACTGACTTTTCTTCAGTTGAGTCATGAGAACACCTCTCACAAAGTTAGGAAAGGGCAGATTTTCTGCAGCTCTGGCAACAGGGGTGACCAGAACAGGGCTCATCCTGACAGGGCATCTTGGTTCATGGCTCTTAAAAGGCATCAGTGGTGGTCAGCCTTATATCTGAGAGTTGACAATGGGAAAGGATCCACTCTGGCCTTCGCTCTGTGATCAATCAGCAAATCCCTCCAAGTAACTTCTGCATGGGTCAGTGGTTCTCAACCTTCCTAACACTGTGACTCCTTAACAGAGCTCCTCATGGCTGTGGTGACCCCCAACCATAGAATCACTTCGTTGCTACTTCCTGTAATTTTGCTGCTATGAATCATAATGTAAATATATGATATGCAGGATATCTGCGACCCACAGGTTGAGAACCGCTGGCATAGATGTTCAACCTACCAGCATCCCTGAAACAACACCTGTCTTTCATGTGTCACACGCCTCAAGACCCTTGAATGTCAGAGTGCACTCTGCTTGGAGAGCCTGGTGATTAGCTGTCTTTGTATTTCAGACACAGAGTATCGGTTTCATCATCCTGTGTGTGGTAGAGGTTCCCAGTAAGATGCCAATGAAACAGATGATGCTTCTCTGTGGCAAATGTGGCTATTTCACATCTTTGAGTCTACTCTAAGAAAGTTTTTTTTTTTTTTTTTTTTTTTGTCAAGAAACACCAGCATGACTACAAGGTTTATGCGCAGGGTTACATTTCTGAAGGATTTCTTACTAGGATATCTCCCAGGAAGAGAGGCAGCTGTGTGTGTGTGTGTGTGTGTGTGTGTGTGTGTGTGTGTGTGTGTGTGAGAGAGAGAGAGAGAGAGAGAGAGAGAGAGAGAGAGAGAGAGAGAGAGAGAAATAAAGAGAATTGGGTGCAGAAGATAATCTAGATTGTTCGTCCTCAGGCCCCTCTCCCCTTTTGTTTGAGACAGGGTTCCCCATTGGCTTATGACTTCACTGTATAGGCCAGGCTACTTAGCCCATTAGCTTTCAAGAGTCTGCCTGTCTCTGCTTCCTATCCTGCCGTTGGGGTCATAGGCTCACACCAATGGTATTTTTGTATTGGTGATCTGAACCTAGATCCCTATGCCTCCAGAGCAAGTGCTTCAGTGACTGAGCCATCTTCCAAGCCTGTTCAGCTGCCCTTGGTGCTGCACACTTGAATCAGATTAAAACAAAATCATTGGCATACTCAGAATAATTTAACCAACAAAAAAGAGCATTTGTCAGGAGTGTCATCAGAAGCAAACCTCTCAGCTGAACCTGCCTCCTGGGAATTAGAACTGATTGCAAGAATGCCAGGGTGCGATTATATTCTGAATCAATGAAGTGGCTTGTCTTCAGAAAAAAATCAAAAGCATTGTTTGCTTGTCTGCCTCAGACATTTCCCAACCATCTAGGTAGGGTTGAGTGTGAACTTGGTGGAAGATTCCACAGGACTACAGAGAAGGACTCTTTGGCTGCAACTCAAAAGGCCGTGAATCCCAGCATGCTGCTCCATCCTGATTCAGTATCCCCCCTAACCCCCAAATGACCACACAGCATCTCTCAAAACAGCAGAGCCCAGGGCAGCAGAAAATCAAGCAAACAACAGAATCCTTCGTAATGAAAGTTGAAATCCCATGTCCGCATACTCAGTCCCTAAACAGAATTTTAATTTCACCTTAAGACCTAGGACAAATGGAATTTCCAGCTGCAGAATAAACAATTTTAAAGTGGGACTGAGCCAAAAGAAAGTCAATTATCTGGCTCCATAGGGACTTTAGACACTTTCTAAAGCTCTGTCCACTTGCAATGTTATCTTCCCAAAAGGTGACAGTCTCTTTGGAACACAGAATACTAACTCCTCATGAGCTCAGCTAGCCCACCTGGTGCCCCAGGACTAGGGCAGACTCCATCTCTCGGAAGGCTTCCGGTGCTCTGGGCGATCCCAGCTCTCCTCCAGTGAGGTCTGCCTGCAACTCAAAGGTGCTAATTAGCTCTGTAATTGGATTTATGCCTTAACTGTCCCATCACGTAACATCCGATCTGTTGCTTCCATCTCACTGGTCCCATCTCATGCAGACAAATCAGTTGTGTATGCACCTGTGGGTGAGATTTTTCCTAAAGTTGCCTGACAAAGTCACTGTATCCTGTGGACAATGCCAGCCTCGAGGTCCAGGTCAAGGGCTTTAATAGGCCTCTAATAGGTCTCTCCAGAGAGGCTGACCTGTTGGGAGGTAACTTGCTGTGTCAGCGCAGAGAGCAGAGCTGGCTTCCTCCCCTGGACCATCCTGTCCCACCCCAAATACATCTCCTAAACCTGCTCTGTCACATGGGCCGAGAAGTGCAACTTAAGTAGTTTTACAATACTTTTCTTTGCTGACACTGTTTCATATTTCCTTTGCCAGCACATACTGGCTGCTCATGGGAGACACTTCTTCACACTTCAAGCTGAAAGTGCTCCTGGCTACAGTAAGACAGCCAGCATCTATGCCCATGGTTAGGAACGGATGGTCCTTCTATCCCCCGCAGGACCACAGTGTTGTTTATCCCGAAGTCCACACTTGGGTTTCAACTATTCTATTGTCTTTCTATCCACTTCATCTATGTGATGGAGATATCCACATCTCCAATGTGTTTTTTAAAAACTTCCTTCTGCATGCTCCAAGTTTTTGTTTACTAAACTTTTATGGGGTACAACAGAGAGGAGAGTCACCTTATCTGCCTTATCCTTGGTTTTCTGTTTCATGGAAGAGCAAATAAACACATTAAAGAACCTCTGGAACAAGATCCAAAGAGATGCATGACCATCACTATGGTCTGAAAACACAAGCTGAGCAATTATATCAGCATGGGACGGGTCAGTGACCCCTGGGGACTTGAGCTGTGGTGAGGAGAGAAGAGGCTCTGATGTCCTTCACAGGTGCTTCTGGGGAAAGTTTTCTGTTTGTTTTTTGTGTTTTTACTTTTATTGGTATTTAACTTTCAGTAAGATTTCTACAACCTGTAAATAGTTCATAAACCCATATATACACAGAGAACAAATAGTTGTGATATGTAATAATTACATAAAAAGATGATATTCTGCAATCTAATTACATAGAAAAAGAGCTAGACTTTTTTTAAGTTTCAACAATACTAGAAGGAAATCTGCTTCAAATTTGATGTTTCAGATACTAAAACTGAGCAGAGAGCCAAAGGTTCACACAAAGCTGCACATTCCTTCCTTCCAACTGTCTCTCATCCTCTGGATTTCCCCCTCAGTGATTCCTTGATGAGGGTGGGGTGGGGGTGGGATCAGAGTCCATGGCTGTTCTTGAAAACTGCAGCATGGAGGAAGTGTGCCTTACAATATTCAGAACTGGTCTTCAAAGAGGGTGGGTTCCTAAAATTTGAAATTTTTCTATCCAAATAATTTTACTTAAAATTTTTATTACATTTACTGAGTTTGTGCATATATGGAGGAAAACTTACAGGCTTCAGTTCTCTCATTCCACCATGTTAGTCCTGGGGAATCAAACTCACGTCATCCATCAGGCTTGGTGACAAGCATCTTCACCCACCGAGCCACCTCCCCGGGCCCCAAAAGAGTTTTCCTTAAAACCTGCAAAGAATTTCCTTTCCCCAAAACTTCAGAGCATAGTTTTCTCACCAAGACCTCCCTGGCTGCAGCAAAATGTGCCTGATAAAACAAGCAGCCGTGATTTTCAGACTCTGCCGGCCACAACACTCAGCATGCTGAGGGATGTGCTCCACTCGGTCGCCTTTGTGCTGCTGGACAATATCCCCTAACTCTTAACTCTCACATTTGTGATGATTCTATTGTGGGTCAGTTTTTCATTTAAAAACCATGAAGAGAAGCTAGAGAGATGTCTTGGAGGTTAAGACCACATACTGCTCTTGCAGGAGAGCCAGGTTCAATTCCCAACACCCATATCAGGTGGCTCACAACTGCCTGTAATTCCACATTCCAGGGGATCCTTCCCCTGGACTCAGCAGGAGGTGAGGCCACATGCTGGTGCTCACATGCACAAACCCACATATACATGCACACACACATACACAAACACAGACACACACATACATGCACACACACATACATGCACCCAAACACATACATACACAGAGTTAATATATGAACTAAGTCATCAAAAATCATGAAATAGGTTCTGTGAGCTTCACAAGATCACAGAGAAAGCCCTGGCAGCAAGGGTTGCATCAGGGCTTCCAAGGAGGGGAGGCGTTGACAGAATGTTTCCAAGTGAAAAGACAAAAAGTGGTATGTTTCCTTATGTCCACATGAAAATTAAGTCCACAAGTAAGAGGAACCACTGGGTACACAGGGCAACCATGGCATTCTGTGCAGTGAGTTAGAACACAAGCCTCAAGCCCAAGTCACCCAGTGACCACTTGTCCTTCCCACAGTCCTCTCTGCTTCTAGCAGAATGACTGCCCAGCAGTGTGGCCTGCAATGTCACTTGGCTCCTTCCTGGCGGGGGCACTTTAATTAGCATTGAGCAGAGTTCTAGGCCTTGGGGAGTCCTCATTGACTAGGTACTTGGGTCATGTCCCATAAGCCTCTTGTCCTGTGTGTAGTTATGTCACGCAACAACAGGGTTTAAGACAGTGTAGTGTGGTGGAGTTAGTGAAGTAGTGTAGCATTTGCCAGCATAGGATCTTGGAAATTTGGCATCTCAGGAAAAAGATGGGCATATCCAATTATGGCCATGTTTAACATTGAAAGGCATGCCTTAAAAGCCTGTGGTAAGCAGATGACGCATTTGATCATGGGACTTTGGACAGGGGCATTCCCTGAAAAAGCCTGCCAGGAACCATGGCAATGAGAGGCCAGAATCCTCACTGAGACTCTCTACAACACAAAGGATTTAAATCACAAGCCCACGCCTCCTCGTGGGCTTTTCTTCCTCATCTTGGCGACCTCACTGAGACTGTCTACAACACAAAGGATTTAAATCACAAGCCCACGCCTCCTCGTGGGCTTTCTTCCTCATCTTGGCGACCTCACTGAGACTCTCTACAACACAAAGGATTTAAATCACAAGCCCATGCCTCCTCGTGGGCTTTCTTCCTCATCTTGACGAGAGGCTTCACAGAAATCCTGTTTATCACCATCCTGCATGGACCTGCCGCAAATCCAAAGGCAGATCCTCCCTGGTGCTTTCGACCATCTAAATGGAGAATTATCTCCCCTTGGAGCCTGGAAGCATCAGGCTTGGACAGAGCACTGGAGGGGAACCCTTGGATGCCCAAAGCATCTGAATGGTGAGCCTAAGAAACTTTTCTTCTTGCAAATAATTGGGCCCTAGGACTATAGAGGCAATTCTTGCTTGATATAAGGGCCGCCCCACTTCAATGGTGGAAACATTAAATTTATAAACTCCCTAAATATCTGACGAATGAGATTCATAGACTTTAAGATTGAAAAGTTGCTGAGACCATCCATCTGTACAGATCCATGCCCAGAGAATTAATTAGAAAAAATATCCTTTTAAGAAACTTTAGATTAGTGTTAAGTGTTTGTTTTATAGGTATTAGGTTGTTTTAGATATTAGGTTTTGGGTTTTAGGATTTAGGAACTTTATAGGTAATTGTTAAGTATTAATAAACATATAAGTAAAAATTAAAAAGATATTGTTACAGTGTAGCTTTAAAAGATGGGTATCTCAGGGCCGAGGGTTTAGCTCAGGTGGTGAAGTGTTTGCCTTGAAAATCCAAGGACCTGAGTTCATTACCCAGAGTGTACATTTCAAAAATCCAGGCTGGTGATGCGCACTTGTAATCCCAGCACCAGAGAGGCAGAGACATGAGCATCCCTGGGGTTTGCTGGCAAGCCAGGGCAGTCCTACTTGGTGAGTTCCAGGCTGATGAGAGACCCTGTTTCAAAGAACCAAGACAGGTGTCTCTGGTTGTCCTTGGACCTCCACACATGTGTACATAGAACACACATGTAATATCCTTTCCCCCCTCTCTCCCCTTTCTCCCTCCCTACCTCCACCTCCTGCCTATTTCATTCCCTGACTTTCTTTGCCTGACATAGACCATCCTCATCCCCAAGGCTGCAACACTGGGAAACCTGTTGTCTTCTCTCCCTGGTTGTCTTGCCTCTGAACAGACCTCCCCTGCAGCTGTCCCAGTCTTGTACCTCCTTCAGCCATCCATCACTTTGAGTCTCTCCCGAGGCCCAGTAACCTGGTACCCTTGAAGAGTCAGCAGCTCTAGACAGCTGGAGAGCAGGTGGGCACATTTGGCTCTGTGCACAGTCCCACGCATGGCCTGCTTCACGACTCTGTGCTTTTCAAGCAGTTTTGCCATTCAGCAAAATGGAACCGATTCCTAGAAAACCACACACCATAGCATGAAGGATGGTAAGCAGCCACACAAGAAACCCAATACACTGACTCTCCTCAAAGGCCGGTTTCTTCTAAAATATATCTACACAATTGCTCATCACCTAGCCTCGAAGGCCAAGCCTGGCTCTTGGGGGCTGTGTGAGAACTTTCTCAGGTGTCAGTAGAATAGCAGGGGCAGGCCAAGCTCATCACTTTGCTCAGTCAGAAACAGACCTGGGATTCCAGGCAAAAAGAATCCGGGGCCTGGAGAGAGATAAACAAACACTTCACCAGACCAGAGACACAATTTATCTCAAGTCTAGTTTGGTGAGCCACTGGGTCCAACTGGGATTATTTACAAGGGGAGTGGGGATCACACGGGCATGGGGGAGAAGAACAAATGTACTTCTCAAAGGAAGCTACAACACAAACAATCCCACCCCAGGATGAGTAATGACTCATGAAAGCTGCACCCCTGGATAAAATGTGCAAGCAGCGCCACTGAGAATTTCTTCTCCTCAGCAACTATTCATTCTTTACAGCACCTCGGGGGAGGCCTCATGGGTCTTGTGTGTTTTGTGACTGCTCAGATACACGGGCCTGTAGTGGACATTTCATAGTCAAACCACAACAGTAGGCTCCTGTCTTGTGACAGCAGAGGGATGCCTCCAGTGTTGGGCTTCACCTGAAACGGCCAGCAGAGTGAGGGTGGGAGGGGTTTCCACATGCTAGTTAACTTTGTTCAATCCTGTGACAAGGCACCTCACAGAAGCAACTTGCAGAAGGAAGGGTGCAGTCTGTCATGGCGGGGAAGGCACGGCGGCGGCAAGAGCGTGAGGCAGCTGGTCGCATCGCATCCACCACAGGGAAGAGGAGAGATGGACGCTGGTGATCGGCATATTCCCACTTTATATTTAGTCTGGGACTCCAGCGCACCAGACAACACTGCCTGCATTCATGGCGGTTCTTCCCGCCCTATCCACCCAGACTAGATGCTCCACCACAGATGCGCTCACTGCTGTGTTTTCATGGTGCTTCTGAATCCCATCAAGTCAGGTATGAAGTGCAGCCATCATATCCCCTTCTACCAGGGACCCTGAATCCCACGGTTCTGACACACCCTCTGACTGGGACCCCTGGACTCCAGACATCACATCGTTCCTCACACTGCACCAGCCCAGCTGTCCACAGTCTCACTGCCTGGCTGTCACCTCGCTGTGGCCTGATTCCACCTTAGCAGTGTGACCACATATGCACGCACTGTGTAGATCCATACCACAAGTCATGGCATTGAGCCAATGCCTGCCGATTTTAAAGCTCTCTTTGGCCCTCATTCTTTGTTCGGGCATGGTCCAGTCCTGCCTGGTGTCTGTCAGTCTCAGGAATCACTGTCTCCTCTTAGGCTCCTGAGGAAACTAAGCCACCTTAGTCTTTAAATAGGTCTCTTGCCAGGCAAAATGGCACTTGCATTCTGTCTCAGCCAGTTCACACCGTTGTCACAAAACCTCCTTGGTCCAGCTACTCACAAAGACCAGGGATTTATTATACTAAGTTCATGGCACTGGAGCGTGCAGGTCTGAGGCCAAGGTACCAACCAGTATGACCAGGTTCTGGTCGAGGCCTCTTCTAGACCAGATGGCCAAGTTCCCACTGTGACTTCACAGTAGGAAGGAACCTGGAATCTTTCCCAGGTCTCTCAAAAGAGGGCACAAATCTATTCACAAGGGTTCACCTAATGACTGGCCAAAGGTCCTGCCTCTCCCGGCCATAGTATGAGGTGACAGGGTGGGATATGAACATGTGGATATTGAGGCGATCAGAGACACAAATGAAGACCCTCAAAGCAATGTGGATGTGTTTTCACATTGCTCACGCCCCACAGATCTGAACATACCACAGCCTCCTGCTTCACAGATGGGCAGCTATTTGGCACTCTGGAGTAGGAAGGACAAGGGTGGCATAGAAATCTCCACAGTCAGCCATTTAAGGAAAACTGCATCAGGATTCCCTAGTGAGGCCCCCTTTCGAAGCCCTCAGTTAGCCAGTGTTTCTGAGGGTCTTCAGAACTGCATCCCTGCTCTCATGCCTCCCTTCTTGGAAGTGGAGCTGCCGAGAGCCTGAGTGGGGACATTAGGAAGGTCTGCACACTCCTTTTGAGAACAGGACAAATGAGCTCGTAAGCTGATGACTCACTGGGACTTTGCACTGTGGCCCCTCACCGTGCTCTCCAGCAACTATTCCTTCATGCCATTACAGGAATGGCAGCTTTGACAGCTCAACATCAGGACTGTCAAAATGACCTGGGGTGACGTCACCCAGCAACAACCTATCTGAGAATCTCAGTGAAGCTCAGAGCCTGCATCTGCCCAGAACTCTCCTGCTGCTATGAGGAGATCTGCAGGGTGCCGCAGATCCCCATGAAGTGAGACAGTCAGCGGCGCAGGCTCATGGCCTCTCCAGTTATTCTCCTTTTGTAACTAAGGCTGTCTGGGATGAACATTTTAACTGGAAATTGATGAGTGGTGTGTGTGTGTGTGTGTGTGTGTGTGTGTGTGTGTGTGTGTGTGTG
>CAJQZJ010032510.1:1689867-1716572 GCA_907164525.1 Lophiomys imhausi
GGCGAACACGTGTGTGCAGGTGAACATGTGTGTGTGTGAGGCGAACATGTGTGTGCAGGTGAACACGTGTGTGCAGGTGAACATGTGTGTGCATGCATAGGAAGAACAGAGGTCAACCTCTGTCTTTCCTCCAGCACCGTCCAGTTTATTCACTTATGCATGTATGTGTGTGCAGTGCTGTGTGTGTGCTTGCATGTGTATACCTGCATGGGGAGACAGGGGTCAGCCTCAGGTGTCATTCTGCAAGTGGTGTTTTCCTCGTTTACCTGTTATCCGTTTATTTACTTATTTTGCGTGTATATGTGGTGGTATGCATGTGGGTCCAGGTGTGTATGCATGTGGGGTTGGGGTGAGATCCAAAATCTGGACCCCATGCTGTATGTGAATGCTTTACTCATTGAGCCAGCTTGGTTTTTGGGACAAGGTCTCTCACCGGCGTGGAGCCTGCCGACTGGCCTGCTCTGGCTGATCCGGAACCCTCCAGGCTATCTCCCTGGCCCTGGGGTTGTAGCACTGCTACAGTCAGCTTTGTGTGGGCTTTCTGTGCGTGAAAGGGGGCGGCTGTGTGCAAGCGAGAAGCGCCTCATCAACTGAGCTATCTGCCCAGCTTCTTGTTCAGGGTTTCATGTGTTCATTTCATCTGTGAAGCCACCTGAGCTGGGAGAAAATAGGTCCACATATCCAACTGCGAGTAAGGAAGTGTTTGGTGTGCTGAAGCCGGACAGGAAAGAGTTAGTTACACCAGTTAGCCAAAGCAGCACAAACATCACCCGATAGCCAAGAGGACATTGTTCTCCCAGGCCCGTCAGCTCAAGGTTCCATCTTTTTGTAATCATTTTAAAATTATTTACAATTGTTTGTGTGTGAGCACGTGTGTTCGCGTGTGTGCATGCATGCATGTGTGCGTATGTATGTGTTGTGTATGTGCATGCACGTGTATGATATGTGGAGGTCAGCTAGCAACTGCAGGGTCAGTTCTTTGCTTTTACACGGTTCTAGAGACTGAACTCAGGTGGTCAGGCCCACACAGCAACCGCCTTTACCCACTGAGCCAAGGTACCAGTTCAATATGCTACCTCTCAGGTTCACAGGAAGCTCAGTCTCCCTGCCCTACATCGTCCTAGACGCTCTGCTGAGAACTCTTGGTGTACCTATTAAGAATTCATCTCATGGCTCATGTCTGTGAAAACTGTAATGGTGAACAAGACTTGCTTTAGTGGTGTGTACCCTACATACCCCCTTCCCCCCAAAAGCCTGGGTTATGGAAAATTCCTCTGTTCTGTTTTCGCAGGGTGGTGTGTCCTGGGAGGCTCTTCAGACACCTTCCCATGAAGCTAGTAAGTAGGTCAGGCCCAGCCACGCAGTCAGACAGGCTGCCCTAGGGAGGGTGCTTCTGCAGACACAAAGCTCTTGCAGGTCCAGCACAGTGGCATTGTGATTAAATGAATCTATTACAATTATTTTTTGCTTAGCACAGCACTTCGTATTTACGCATAAGCAAAACTAGTAATCAGACATCGAAGGATTCCCAACCCAGCATTTTCTTGCTCTAATTGTGCCCAGGGCCCCGGGTACCTTCATTCTTCCCCTACATCTCCCCATGTCTCCTTTCCCTCGTGAATACTGTGAAGGGTGTGATGCTATCTTAATACACAAGGCTGAACAGGATGCTTGGTGGGTGACCTCAGCTGCTTTCTGCCCCTGGAGAAGCCAGGACTCCTGGCTGACAGATCTTTCTTTCTCTCTCTCACCTTTCTATGGAACTCTGAGAAAGAGAATGTGTGTGCAAGATTAGTACCCAGACTATGGAGTGTTCTAGACAAATATTTCAAGTCCCCATGTCCTCAAACAAGAATGGACAAGGAACAGGGATAGTAGAAAAAACAGACACTGTTTATAAGAAAATGGACAGAGGCACAGCAGCACGTGAGCCAGCAGACTGGGACCTGTACGGGTAATCCATAAGGTGGGAACTTTTCTCCATATGCTCTGTCCCATGTTGGCCTTGTGGGGAGAGGGTTCCAGTATGCTTTGTTTTATATGTTGTAGTGTGTGCGTATGCATGTGTATGTTGAGTGTGGAGGCAGAAGACAACCTGAGTATCATTCTCAGGCACTGTCTACTGTTCGGTTTTGTTCCTTTGTTTGTTTTGAGGCAGGGTCTCTCACTTGCCAAGTACACTAGGATGTCTGGCCACTGAGCCCCAGAGATGTCTCAGCCTCCCTCACTCTGGTATCACAGCATGCATAGCTTCTCTATGCTGGTCCAGGGATCTAGCTCAGATCCTAATACCTGCATAACAAGTACTCTAGCTACAGGGTCCCCTCTAGTCCAGATATGATGATTTGACCCCATTCTCCATCCTCTTTTACATCTGTAAAACAGGCCCTCCCTCCCCAATTACCCACATGCCCTCCCACTCCCCCCCCCCCCCCCCCACCACCGCACTGGCCACTGTCAGGAAGGCACAGGCCACCTATGGTTTCCACTCTCTTCCTGTCTCTTTTCTGTCCTCCTCCTCCCTTCTGCCACCCTAGTTCAAGCCCCTGTCATGAACCACAGGGCTTACCTCCAAAAAGAGACATCGGTGTGTCTGGAATCCCAGGACTCCAGAGGATAAGGTTCAAAGATTGGAGCTCAAGGATAGCTTGAGCTACATAGGAGTTGGTTACAAAACATCACACACACACACACACACACACACACACACACACACACACACACACAAAAAAAAAAAACCTCTAAAGAGTCACAAACACGTAATTCCTGTCCAGCTACATCTGTTTCCCAACCTTTGGCCAGCACAGGAATCGAGCCTTAACTTCATAGTGCTCCCGCTCAGACCTCAGAGTCCAGGTCATAACGCCTCTTCTGCTTTCACCTTTAGATGCTTAGAACACACCTCTGCTCCCCAAGTCTTTGCACCGCCCAGTACCACGAAGGCTCCGACACACGCCCCAACCTATGCCTCTGCACCTTTCAAAGCTTCTGTGGACTTCACATGCGTGGCTCTTCCTCCTCCTTAAAGCCCCGGGTCAGCACCTTTGCTTCCCAGTCATGAAGGCTCACTGGGTGCCACTTCACGTACTTTCCAGAAGCTTCAGTACAATGACCTCCTTACTGGAGAGGCCCCTGTCCTACACCTACCTGGCAGCACCACAAAACACAAAACACGGGCTTAGCTTAGAACCTGCGCTTGAACCTACTTCTTTCAGTTATGAGACCACGCAACTGTTCACTTTATTCTCATGCCTCAGTTTCCTCTTATGGGCTGAAAAGCATTGGCAGCAAAGCTGTCAACATGGGTCAAGTGTTCAGAGCAGTCTCTGACCACGCACCCTGCCAGGCCTGTGCTATCAGCTGCACCATTGGCCACCGATGGCCCCAGGACAGAGCTTGGCACCCATAGAAGCATAATTGCTTTTTTTGTGTGCTATATGCGTGTACATGTTCATGTGTGTGCACATTTGTGCACACACGTGGAGGCCCAAGGTCGATGTCACATGTCTCCCACAAATGTTCATTCTCTTATTTTTTGAGCTAGAGTTTCTCACTGAAGCTTGCGCTTGCTGACTTGGTTCAGCTGCCTGGTTGGCGAGCCCTCTTAATTCTCCTCTCTCCATCTGCCCAGAGCTGTAGTTGCGTGTCCTCATGCCAGGGCTCTTATGTACATACTGGGAATCTGACCTCAGATCCTTATGCCTATGTGGCAAACTGAGCCCTCTTCCCAGTCCAAAAACTGCCTTTTGAACAAAGTGTTCTGAATAAATTCTTTTGTAAAATCCTGAACTCTTTTTTAAAAAGTAGTTTATTTTAAATGTAAGATTACTCACCCATACCCATGAAGTACAAGGAAACACCATTTAGAGACTGCTGCGGAGATCTCAAACATGAACTGTGGTCCCCATAACAGGGCTGCTCATCATGGCTCAGTAGTAATTATTCAAACAGTATCACTGTGAAACAGCCTTGCCATTAATTTTAATTTCCTGAGTCGCAAAAGCACCCACGCTGAACTAACAGTCTGCAGAATTTCATGTTTAATGTGTTATGGGATGGCAGGGTCTTCTCAGGCCATGCACCGCATCCTCTTGCAAAAGTTACTCAAGACAAAGTGATTCCTATGGATGTCCCAGGCCAGCGGGAGAAGACATTGACATTTTTGATCTGCTTACAATAAATATTCCTAGCCACCAAGGGTCTTCCCCACACAGCTTATTGTGACCCCAAATCTGGATGGACCAGACAGATCCCCGAGCATTGCAAGGGTTTTCTTGGCTCCCAAGTCTTTATGTAGTCAAGGATGACCTTAAACTTCTCATCCTTCTACTTCCATCTCTGTAGTGCCAGGATTACAGCCATGTGCCACCATGTCTGACTTAAATAGTCCTGGCTTTGTGCAAGCTAGGCAAGCATGCTACTGGCTGAGTCATCTTCTCCTTCCTGTTTCACACGAGGGCTGTGTGTGCATGCGTGTGGGGGTTGGCAAACATATCTGTGTGTGGTCAAATGCCAGGTTAAAGTGAGGAGTTTTTCCTCAATCGCTCCACCATTGTAGTTTGAAGCAGGGTCTCTCTAAAACTCAGAGCTCACCAGTTCCGTTAAGCTGCTGATTGAGGAATGATCTGGTTCTGCTTTCCCATCACTAAGATTATATCAGATGCCAATACATCCAGATTTTTATATGGGTTCTGGAGATCCAGACTCATGCCCTCATGCTTGTGTGGTAAGAGCCACCTTTCTGGCCCTAATGTGAGTTCATAAAAGACTGTCTAATGGTCAGGGAGAACTCAAAGGGCAGAGGAAAGAAGCCATGAGGAGGACAGGACTGATTTCCAAGGGTAGGGGTCTTGTCAGCACTTCTATTCTATTGTCCCACAAATCCACACACCCACAAGACCAGTGAGCCATCACCATGGACCGTCCCACTTGCCACATAGTGTGTGGCTGAACCAACCTCATCTTGGGGACCCTGGCCTTGAACTCACTATTTCATATTTCACCAGCTCTGGTAGACTGAAGAGACTGGGAAATATTCTCTAGACACTCAGAGATACAAGAAGGAAGAGAATAACATGCTGACAGGACCAGGATCCTCCACAGCCATCTGTCTCTTCCCACAGCCACCTCTGGCCACATCTCCATTTCCTTCATCCCTATAAATCCTAAAGGATTAAGGTCAATTCACTTATTAAGGTGCCTATATATCATTGTGGCATGTCCCCAACAAGCCCCTGTATTTGGTCACCATCAGGTGGCACTGCTATGGAGTTTGTGGAACTTTGCAGACTTGTGGTTTACCTGGCAGAGGTGGGCTGCTGGGGGCTGGCCTTTGAGGCTCATCCCGTTAGCTGCAGCCTTAGCCCTCTGCTTATTGTCTGCTGCCATGTGAAGAAGCAGTCTCTTCAGGCTCCCACTGCCACAGACAGGCGATCTACTGCCACATCTTCCTCACCATAGTGGACTGAAGTCCCCTGAAACTTTGAACCTAAACAAACCTTTCCCTGAGCTGTTTCTATCAGGCACTTTGGCACAGGGCTGAGAACAGAAGTGAATTCACCATGTATATGGTGCAACCCATCCAGCATGTCTTCACCCATGACATGGGCATTCTGGGAAAGGTTTCCAGGCTGGCATCAGCTCATAAGAGCGGAGGCAGAGCTTAGGGCCCTAAGGCTACCTGCAGTGGTCAGATGGAGGGATGGGTCTGTGAGCTGACTGAACAATAAAACCTCACACTATGCAATGAGTGAGTCATGAGAGCACTGCTGTCTGCAATCAGAACTGGGAGCTTCTAGAAAGCCTCTAGGACACACATTAAGAGAGGGATGTATTTTCTTTCTTTTCTTTTTTAAAAAGAATCATTAGGTAGACGAGCATGAGAGAATCCCCACTTGGGCCTGCAGGCAGAACCTTTCTGGGGACATGGCTTCTCATTGTCAGGATTGCTGCCTATTTCTTTAAAGGCTTGTTTAGGGAGAGTATCTTGCTCCTCACTGCAGCAGCTCTCTGGCATTTCTCTCTGCAAACAAGGAGTGAGCTTGGGGAGTAGTACAATGGGCCAGGACTCAGTCTCACCCCTCATACAATGCCTGTTCCTCTGACCACTACTGTCTCTGCCTGCCCTCTTCCCCCCTTTCTCTCTCATCTCAACCATCATCTTAGCCTGAAAGCTGATTGTTCAAATGACACTCCTTAAATGCTCCTTCAATTAGAGAAAATGGGAAAGTTCCTACTTCTGTTCACTCTGAAATCATTGGTATTTTAATTGATAGTTCAAAAGGATCTTAGGAGGTGGCAATTGATAAAGTGTTTGTCTAGCAGTCATGAAGCTCTTGGTTCCAGCCCCAACATTATACAAAGTGACTGTGGTGGTGCACCCCGGTAATACCGGCACTGGGGGGGGGGGGACAGGAAGATCACCAGCACAAGGTTGTGCTTGATAGGTTTTGCCAAGTTGACAAAACCTACACATACCTGGGAAAAAGGCATCTCAGATGAGGAATTGTCTTTATCAAACTGACCTGTGGCCATGCCTAGAGGGAATTTTCTTGGTTAATGACTGATGTAGAAGGGTCCAGCCCACTGTGAACAGCCCACTTCAGCAGGGAGACCTAGACTGGAGAAAATCAGTGGCAGCACTTCTCTGTAGGCTCTGTTTCAGGTCCTGCCTTTGGCTTCCTTTGACGATGGACTGTAAGAGGTAAGATTACATAAACCCTTTCTCCCCAGGTTGCTTTTGATCAGTGTTTTATCACAGTAATAGAGAAACTAGAATAGAAATTGGTATCAGGAGTGGGGTTTTGCTGTGATGGACCCTATCATATGGCTTTTATGCCTTGGACTATATATAGGAGGAAGGCAGATGATTTTGGAGCTTTGATCTGGAAAGACATCTAGTGTTCAGGCTTAATGACCTGTTGTGGGAACTTGGAAGATAATGCTTAGAGAAATGCAGACAAAGTAGGCCTGGCTTGTGAGGTGTCATAAGGAAGTTGAGAGTCTCTCAACAACTCTATCAATGCCATTAATATGAGATTTTGAATAAAAATCTGTGGATTCTGGTCATCTGGGGCTGAAGAATCAGTTTTGATTAGCAAGAGACCAGTACCAATGAAGTGAAACTTTTCCTTTATTAGGACAATCGGTGCTGTTTAGCTGGGTCTGAAGAATCAGTTGTGGTTAATAAGAGACCGGTTATTATTGAGGTAAAATCTGAGAAGTGTTTGCTCATGGTCAGCATACAAAAGCTGTGGTCTAGAAAGGTCCAGGGATAAATCTCAAGCTAGAAGCCAATCTTGGCAATATATAACAGTCATCTCCCATGTGCTATTGGTTTTGAAGACATAAGGGAGTTAAGGAAAACAGTTAAGGCTTGGCACTGTAAGAGGCCATTAGTGTTGAGATATACTGTATGAAGTTGTGTCCTTCCTCACCTACCTAAGGCATTCTCTGATTGGCTTTAATAAAATCTAACAACAAATAGCTGGACAGGAAGTGGAAGGCAGGACTTCCTGGGAGGGAGAAAGGAACTCTGGGAAAAAGAAAGAGGAAGGTTCTTTTGGCAGGAGACATGAGAGAAGACGGATGTGACTATGGGCCTAGAAGGTTTAGCTAGCCACGTGACTACATGGGGCTAGGTAGTCGGGTTAACTTAGATGAGCTAGTTGAGAGTCTGCCCAGCTAAAGTCTAAGTTTTGAAATATTAAAGATCTTGATGTCTTTATTTTTATGGCTGTAGGGCCACCAGAGTCTTACAAAACATTAGTGAAAGTACAGCCTCAGTTATAGTGGAGAATCTAGAATTAAAGGGGTTCATGGTGAGAAGCCAAAGCTTGGCACTCCTCCATGAAGGAGGAGGTTCACTAGATCCTCCCCTGAGGTTCTAGCTACCGTTTCTTACTGCCTCAGCTGCGTGTGGTCTTGCCAAGTGTTGGTATACATAGTAGGAAAAGTTATGGTGAGATGTGTGGACTCTGCAGGGCTGTATAGCTGTATTTGGGGATTTCCAGTGGTGTAACTGTCTGCATGTTTACCATGCTCCTGTAAATAACCCTGATAAGCTCTTTGGTTCATCAAGCTGGACTTCAATGGGATCCTGTTTTGGTCTGTCTGTATTTTCCTTCCTTTCTGGTAAGAAAGCATTTCCCTAAATCTCCCCAGGAAAAGTCAGGCAACATGAGACATACCCTTTCCATCACTGAAAATGAAGGGAACAAGCAAGGAACTTGCCTTGGTGAATACAATGGACACCATGAAGAAATCCAGGAGGAAACTCTCAGAAATGTCTTTGTAGTCAAAGTGGAAAAAGATGACCGTGAAACCCAAGTTAGCAAACTGGTGGACCGGATTGCAGAAGGATGTCCTCAGGAGCTTCATGCCTGCTGTGATCATCAGGAAAATGTCCCAGCTGTGGAAACAAGAGTGGGTCAATGACGTCACATGGTGTTTCATACACTCACTATGGTCCCTTGAGGTCTGACTATGCAACATGCCATGTTCAGGCCCAGAAGGCCAATGTGAGGGTCCAGCACCATCCACATCTGTAGACCGGGAACAGGGCCTCAGAGAACAGCGTGACTACCTGAGGTTTCAGGGGATAAGCATTAAGGGAGACTTGGTCTGAACTGACTCCTTGGCATATCTTCCTTGACACTGAAGACATTTTATGTCTGTCCTGGTTAGTTTTAACTGTCAACCTGACACAATCTAGCATCATCTGAGAAGAATCTCAACTGAAGTATTGATCAGTTTGGCCTATGGGTGTGTCTATAGGGGACTGTCTTCCTTGTTAGTTGATATAGGAGGGCCAAGCCTACTATGGGCGGTACTAGGCAGGTGGACTGTGGCTGTCTAAGGAAGCTAGCTAAGCATGGACCTGGGAGAGAGCCAGCAAGCAGCATTTCTCCAACAGTTTCTGCTTCAGCTATGTCAGAACACAGTCCAAGAATGGAGTCATGTGAGGAGAATTCTGATTGCTTGTGAGAAGACTCCAAGAAAACAGGACAAGAGTCTTGTGGTCTCAGTTTCTTCCAGACCATAAAATTGTTCTTGGAATGTGTTTTTGTGCCTCTTCTAGGTGTGGCAGACAGGAGTGGGTTTACTTCAGCTGTTGTTATTCATGTGCCTGTATGGAAAAACATGTTTTTGTCATGTGTGGCTCATCCCTGTGACTGTATGCTTACTCCTCTTAACTCTCAGAGTATAAACTGTCGATGCTCTGAATAAAGTTGGTTATTGCATGAGACTTTAGTCTGCCTCACCTTTAGGCTCCACTCTCCAAGGCTCATGCTGCCAACTAGAGTGGTAAATAAAGCTCCTGCTTCTGTTCCTGTCCTGACTTCCGTCGAGATAGACTGCTACCTGGAAGTGTAAGTGTAGTAAGTCCTTTCCTCTTCTAAGTTGCTTTTGGTCAGAGTCTTTTATCATAGCAACAGACAGGACATTTGGGGACTATCCATCAAAAACTGTGGCCAAGTCCTTGTTCTCCTCAGCAGTCCCAAAATGCCTCCGGGGCTTATCTGAGACCACAGATGCCATGTGAGAGTATCCACAGGAAAACTGTAGACTGCTACAAGACAGACAGTGCACTGTCCCAGCTAGGGTCTGCTCCGTGTGCACCTTGTCTTGATTCGAGTACAATGACATGGCAAGAGCCAACATTATGCTCCAAACACAGAAGTGCAGTTTTAACCAAAAGCCATTTTCACTTTCTGCATCTTACCTCCAGTGTTTCCTCCACTGTTTCTCATGTTTGTTCTCTAGGGACCAAAGGCCTTCCGGTCTCCTTTAAAGTGAAGTCCCCTAACTTTGCTCTCTCAGGGTATCCACTGACCAAGGCAGAGCCGTGAGAAACCTTCCTCCTAGGATATTGCTTCTCTCACCTCCTTCCACCCTAACAATGTATTTGGCCAGCAACTCTCACCTTCTGTCAGAAGGACAGATCTGCAAATTACCAGGTGGATTTCCATTTGTAAATTCAGAATTAATTTTCTTGTACGAAACTAATGATTTAGCCTCACACTGCTCACGCTTTGCAAGAACATGGGCACCTTGACAGTGGGAAGTCTCTGGTGCCCCAATTTTCATGTGATGAGGCACCTCTCGTTAAATGCAGGAAGTGATGATGGGAGGATCCCCCTCCCCTCCCCAAAGCACGACATTTGCTAAACGAAAATGATATGAAGCAATTTGTGAAGCTTGAAGCACACAGCGGTGAAGACTCTGTGATTTCAGACTCATGCTGAGCTCCTGTCACCTGAGGAGCCAGTGCCATCAACTGCTCTTTTGCGGGGAGATGTTGAGACCCACAGCACTGCACTGGGCTATCAGACTCTGTTTGCATTCCTGTCACCCAACAGTAACTGTCTGCTCTAAATGGATTTGAGTGCAAAACTGCCCTGGTTCCTTCCATGCAGCCAGGACATGTGGGGTGTGACATTGGCTTCTGCAGTCTGTTCAGAGAGAACTCATTAGGTTCTGAAAACATTGTCATCCAAATTAGTATGAGAAGAAACTGCCATCCACTTACTGGGTCCCGAGTCTCCTGTAGTTGCTTATGGAGAAGGCATCAAGAGTGAGGGCGTTCAGGACTATAGCCGGGTACAAAAGATACTTTTCAAAACACTGAAGCCACACATAGAGTCTCTCAAACCACATTAAATGAGCAATATCTGAAAGAAATACAAAACCCACTCTGAGTAGAGACTCTTCTCACAGGTGAACAGCAAGTGCTCTCCCCTTGGCAGGGCTGTGTGTGCCAGGTGTCCCTGTGGGCTGCTGCTCTCAGCTCAGACACTATCCAGAGGGCAACACACAGGACAGCACCCTGTGCTTTCAGGGCAACTGACTTCCTTGGATGTGATTTACAGACAATGAGACCCAGTCCCAGGTCATCAAGCCGCCGCCGTGCTGATTTACAGACAATGAAACCCAGTCCCGGGTCATCAAGCCGCCTGCTCTGTCGCTTCTGTTTATTCCCACAGTATTTTACTTCCTGGTTCACAAAGTCCTTCCCTCGACAGAAAATTCTCTTCAAGGGAAACATAACTGCCAAACCTCTCTTCAGATTTTTTTTTTAATCAGATAAAGACAATGATTTTTATCCGGGGTTGGTAAAAAATAAAGAAAAAGAAAAGATAGGTCAGTCTCTACTAAAACAGGAAGTCAGAGAGAGCCCATAAAGGATAAGGGACACAGAGGTAGGAATGTCCCCTTTCCTCCCCTCCCCTTTCCTCCCCTCCCCTTTCCTCCCCTCCCCTCCCCTCCCCTCCCCTTCTTTCCCCTCCCTTCCCTTTCCTTTCCCCTCCTTTCCTGGTTTAATCTCTTGAAAGATCATTTTTAAGTTTTTTCTGTATAAAATTAAATTTTTCCCCTGATTTCCCCATTTATAAGAAATCAGCAGTGTCAGATTGAGGCCACCAATGAATCAAAAGTGATTCATTCAACCTGTTTCAGAAAATGCGTTACAGATTTCTATCAACAGTTGTCACCAATTCAGAGAAACATGACAGCCTTAAAAGTACAAGGAGAGACATCGGAGCCATGTCACCCAGAACGTCAGAGGAAAATGACGGTGCCAAGGCTGGGGAGAGTCGGGAACCATCTGGCCTGGGGAGGGGTGTGTGTGGCAGCTTTTCAAAAGCTTGTCATATTTGCTTTTAGAAAATGGTATTTTCCAGTGTATGGCAACAAAAGCGATTTGATGAGAGTCACTCGAGATGGGGAGCAGGGAAGGTGGGAATCTTCCCATCCAGGAAACAAGGACTTACTGCAGACCACGGTAAGAAAAGCAGGGTGTTTATGGCCTTTAGTTACTCATTCAAGAAGCAGAAAGCAATAAATTTCAATAAAAACACAATCAGAATTGGCTCTGAGCTCACCACTGTGACTTGGCAAATATGTAAGAGTGAAATGACTTGTACAGTGAGCTCCAACCATCTGAAGTATGTGTGAGTGTGTCTGTGTGTGAGGGTGTGTGTGTCTGTGTGTGTGTGTGAGTGTGTCTGTGTGTGAGGGTGTGTGTGTGTCTGTGTGTGTGTGAGTGTGTCTGTGTGTGAAGGTGTGTGTGTTGTGTGTGTGTGTCTGTGTGTGTGTGAGTGTGTCTGTGTGTGAAGGTGTGTGTGTTGTGTGTGTGTGTCTGTGTGTGTGTGAGTGTGTCTGTGTGTGAGGGTGTGTGTGTGCTGAGTGTGTGTGTGTCTGTGTGTGTGTATGAGTGTGTCTGTGGGTGTGTGTGTCTGTGTGTGTGTGTCTGTGTGTGTGTGTCTGTGTGTGTGTGTGTCTGTGTGTGAGGGTGTGTGTGTGTGTCTGTGTGTGAGGGTGTGTGTGTGTGAGGGTGTGTGTGTGTTGAGTGTGTCTATGTAGCTCTGTCTACCTGTGTATCTATGTATCTATATGTCTGTGTCTGTGATTTGTCACTATGTATGTGTCTACGTGTTGGTGTCTGCATGTGTGGCTGTGTCTCTTTGTCCTTGTGTCTGTGTGTAGGTGTGAAACCACAGTCCCTGCTGCCACGCTGAGCCGGAGGCTTTATGAAGAACTTCCCCCAGAGGCCAGGCCACATAGACAAGGATAAGAATGGCTGGTGCCTGGATCCTGGACTCTGTCACCAGGCAGAAGCTGCATGGTGACAGTTGTGAAGGAACTCCATGTCTCACTTATGCAGGAAGAAACTTAACCTAAAGGACCAAATCCAACATCAACTGACAGTATCTGAGACCTACAGCTGAGGTAGTCCACCTTGCTATAATCTGCTAGCTGCCTGATGTTTCCATCAGCATATTTCTAAAGTGCCTTGATTTACAACTTACTTTGTTCTTACTGTAATGTCATCAAGACAATTTACCACATTCGACTATGGAATTTGGTGTAACTCAGGTCTGTGTTCCTGGGCCATGGTCATTCATGTTGGGTTCTTGAATAAGATCTCTTCTCTTTGAGGTGACAGTTGGGTGGGTTTACTTGTTGTTGTTTATTTTTGAGACAGGGTCTTACTATGTAGCCCTGGCAGGCCCAGAACTCACTATTGAGATCAGGCTGACCTTGAACTCACAGAGATCAATCTGCATGTGCCTCCTGAGTGCTAAGATTAAAGGCCTGCACCATCAAGTTTCACTGACAACTGTGGTTATGCAAAATGTTTGCTATTATTTTGTAGAACTCTAAATACACACATAAACACACAGAGGTGGGAGGGAGGGAGGGAGGGAGCGAGAGAGGGGAGGAATGAGAGGGAGAGAAGAGAGAGGACAGGGGTGGAGCAGAAAGAGACAGACAGACAGACAGAAAGACAATTATTGTGGAACAGAGCAGAAGTGAAATGAGTCTGAGATCTCCCGGCTCCCAAGCTGAGAGGTCAGGGTTTGTTTACTTAGCCACCAATGGAAAATTAATTTCATTTAATTTCCCGGCTGTCTCAGAATCCGACCAGCCTCAGTAATGTATCCTAATGACATGTTTCAAGCGCTGGGCCCACGGATCTCACAACAAATGTTTACAGTTGGGGAAAAAGGCGGTACATCAAAAGGTGACCAATAATATAGAAGGATGCTTAAGCAAAAGCCCACATCCAGAATTCCAAAACTTCAGCTTAATCCTTTCTTGTGAGGTGACCAGGAAAAACTAATAAAAAAGCAAAGCTTGCAAATGTGACACCATGATAAACGTGTGTCCTCAATCCCATACTGTCTCTGTGGTCATGCACAGTACAGTTAAAAATAAACGCTGAGCGATCATATTTTATAAATGTTTCTTTGGAACATCTTCAATATGCACAGAGATCATAAAAACACATTACCAGAGAATCGTTCTTTCTCTTTCCCTTGGAATATGAGGCCCCAGAGTGACAAAATGCAAAATAATGACACTATTTACAGGTTTATAGACGCTCGCCACAGTTCAAGGCTTTAAATTTTCTTAAAGGGTTTTCAGGTTGTGTTTCATTTAGGTGCTTGTGGGACTACAATGGTCTTCCCAATAATTAAAAATTAATCAGGCGTCCTCAGGATGCTATCAAGCCTTTGGAAACTAATGTTCTATTCAGACGGGGATGGGGCAGAAGCTGGAAGGATTGAGGCTTTGCGCATGGGGTACCCCTGAGGCGTCCATGGCGGAGAAACCCTAGTGAGTGGCATGGACGCTGGGGAGTTAGCACCCCAGCGTGGACAATCTGTCACCTGCAGGTACTCCTCACTCTCTTCTTCCTTCTGGGCTGGAACTAAAGCCATAAAGTCCTTCCTGGTGACACACACACATGCCATCTATTGTCAATTCTCTATAAATAGGTCACACTTCCAAAGTAGAGGCCAACACATCACAGGACACTTGGACCCTCCTTAGCATAATCTCAAAGTTCACGACCTTTCTTTTCTCTGTAACGTCATTCTGGAGGCCTCTTCCCCTCCTCTGAGGTGGCTGACCTTCTCTTCAGGCCTTCTTAATGTTTCCTCCCCTTCCCTTCACATCTGAATTAGCACTCTTTGCTCCTTTCTTGATGGAGGACAACCATATAGCTGTACCACATAGCACTATTTTCCTTCTTCTATGATGGGCACCCGCCTAAGTCAGTTTACTGACTGGTTAAGGACATAACTAAAGAGGTAACCGGGCAGATCAAAGTGCACTGGGGTGTGTGTGGGGTGTGTGTGTCCCTTCAGTGGGACCACGTGCCTGGTGGGGTTTGACTGGAATCCTGGCCAGAGCACCCTGATTCCTCAGTGCCTTCACTCTGCCCAGTCCTGGGCACATGCCGGGCACTTTATATTTTTGACTTAGCTAATAAATACAATCAGGTTTGACAAGATGGCAAAATTTCAAATGTGTAAAAGGCAATAAGAGCAATAGGAGGGAATGACAGATTTAACTACATGATTTTCATAAAAGATTTATACTTTTTAAATATGTGTGTGATACATATGTGCGCAGGTACACCCAGAGGTCAGAAAAGGCATCAGACCCCCTGGAGCTGGAGTTAGAGGCAGTTGTGAGCCACCTGAAATAGGTGGTAAGAACCAAATCCAGGTTCTTTGAGGCAGCTGAGTGAGCATCTCTCTAGCCCTAGATTCACAGTTTTTGAGGAATAAAAATGTTCCTTTGTTTTTTTGGTGGCTCTTCATCTTAGGGTCATGGTTAGAAGATTCTTTTTTTTTGCCCTTCAACCAGTATAATATAACTCATCCATACTGTTTTGTGGAGTGCTGTACTGACTGGTTTTTATATCCACCTGAAACAAGCTAGAGAACCTCAATTGAGAAAATGTCTCCATAAGATCCAGCTGTAGGCAAACCTGCAGGGCATTTTCTCAATTATGATTGATGGGTGGTGGGTATCCCTGAGCTGGTAGTCCTGGTTTTAAAAGAAAGCAGGCTGAGAAAGCCATGAGGAACAAGCCAATAATCAGCATCCCTCCATGGCCTCTGAGTCAGCTCCTGCCTCCAGGTTCCTGCCCTGCTTAAGTTCCTGCCCTAACTTCCGTTGATGATGAACTGTGATATGGAAATATACTCAAAATAAACTCTTTCCTCCCCAAAATGTTTTTAGTTATGGTATTTAATCACAGCAATAGTGTAACTGTAACTTTTAAACTATATTTATTAACAATTCTAAACATCTATCAACCAAAAACTCTGACATTTTAGAAAGCATACCAAGATGTAGCAGGTCCTTAGGGATAACTGGTCAGCAGTCTGCAGGAACATTGCAATCAGCAGTCAGTCAGTGGTCACCTGGCTCTGGCTTTGCTATGGCAGCCCACTTCTGCCAGATGGACCTCCTCTGTTTGTCTATGGCTGACACCACTGCTGCCTGCTGGCTCGAGCAGACAGTTTCTCTCGGCTGCTCCGGTCCCACTGCCAGGGCTCTGCCAGGGCTCTCTTCAGTCTGCCCTGTTCTTACAAACCTTCTCTGAGCAGGACCTATGCCATACCTCTTCAGCCAGCCCAAGCTTGCTCATGGCAGGTGCCACTTTCCATAGCTTTTCTTGGCCTTCATGGGCTCCACCCACCTAGGCCACATCTTCAGCAAGTCTCAACGGCTAGAGTCTTTCAAAGTTAGGCATCAGTGACTAGCTGATCAGCATTCAGAAGCAAGACCAAGCAAAAAGCCCTCTCTAGTTTCTGGGCCTTCATTTATAGTGCTGTCTGTTCATTAGGCATCAGGTTGTTTTCTCATTGGTCAGCCTTCCTTATGCCCTCCTCCCGAGGCACCCTCCCGAGGACTTGCTAGGTGTTCCCCACAGGCACAGGCTTGAGGCTGACTTCGTATGGCCTTTTAAAAGTCTGCATTTCAGAAGCCCTTACATAGTCACTACACAATAGAAACTTTAAGACAGTGTCTAGTTTTTTCTTTTTCCTTTCTTGCTCTGTCCCTCCCTCCCTTCCTTCTTGTCCTTTCTCCCCTCCTCCCTTCCTTTCTCTATCCCTCCCTTCATTCCTTCCTGTCTTCCTTTATTTTGACAACACTTTAAATTTTTACTACATCTAGAATTCATTGATACAAAGTTGTCCATTTAAAATTTCTGTCCACACCCTAGGGCTAACAAAATTACGTCCATACTATCTGTTTCTGCAATGTCTTTCACAAGTTCATGTTTGGATGCTTGGTTCTCACCTGTGCCACTGTTTGGGGACAATTTGCAGCCTTTAGGAGGTGGGGCCTCGCTGGAGGAAGAGGGCCACTGGTAGCCTAGGGATGGGCCTTTGAGGATGCTGCCAGACCCCTGTTTCCAGCTTTGCTGTCTTTGTCCTGGTCCTCCATGACATGAACAGCTTCTGCCTCCATGAACTGAACTCCTCTGATGTATTATCCCTGCTGTGGAGGCTGAAAACTCTGGAACCATGAGCCCCCCTAAAGTTTAGTTTCCTCTAAGTTTAGTTTCCCCAGGCCCTCTCTCTTTAGGGTGCAGATAACTGGGTCCCACATCTTTCATCAACACTGAAGTGGCAGTTCTTGTAGCACCCGACACAGAAGTGTCCCAGCCAAGTAGAGAGGCCAGACACACTATCATCCTTCATGGTAGATAGGCAAATTGGATACACCAAAGGCTCAGAGCCGATACAGTAGCATTAGTTAGAAGAATTACAGTAAATCAGCAGGTATCCAAGAGGAAGTGGTTTTCCTTGGAAAGGAGGAATCAGAGAAGGGAGGGCACCGAGCTGACAGGAGGCTGCTGCTTTCATTACAGTTTGTTCTATTTGGTTTCTGACACTCCCGGTCACTTTGACACAAGTGAAGGATACATGACAGAAGGCAGCATCCCTCAGAGTCACATCTGTCACACGCAGAAGCCAGTCAGTCTGCAAGGGAGCCCGCCCTGCCACAGTGCATGGTCTATCTAAGTGCAGAGCTACAAATCTGGGACTTCTTACTGAATCATTAATAGCCCATTTTTTAAAAATTGCTATTTAAATGAGATCCTCAATTGATGTGTTTTACAATTTACATGATCCTTAGTAACTCATTCTAATACATCAAAAAATTAAAGTGCAAATGTTTCATAACCAGCATGCTTCTCGGTGAATTCTTCCACCTGCCCTCTCCTCCCGAGATTTCCCTGCACACATCAGCCCATGGGGACCCTCCCTCCCTTCTGTGAATTTACAAAGCAATGAGCAACTCATCTGCTCACTTAACCAGCATTTACTGAATAGCACTGAGGTACCAGATTCAATATTCAGTTACTGAATCCCATGTATTTTCTAGTTTATATGGACATCCATCCATAATGACTAATATTTGTTGATCACCAGGGACAAAAACCTCTGGGCATAGCTGTGAAGGATTATCTAGATTAGGTTAATTGAGGTGAGGAACCCACTTTAACTATAGATAACACCATTCAATGGCCTGGGGCTGAATTAAAGGAGAAAGAGCTGAGTACTAGCGCTCATTTGTCTTGGCTTCCTGACTGTGGATGCCATGTGACCAGGGGTTCAAGCTCCTGGTGTCACACTGTCCCTGCTAAGATGAGCTGCTCAAACTGCAGACCTTAACAAACCCTCCCTTCTGTAAGTTTCTCTGGTTAGGTATTTTTGCTACAGAAAGAAGAAAAATGCCAAATCCATCATCTGACTGCTGGTGCCAGGGTTACTTGACGTGTCAACTTGACACCCCTGAGGGAACCTCAGCTGAGGAACTGTCTAAAGCAGACAGGCCTGTGGGTAAGTCTGTGGGGTATTCTCTTGCTTGATGATTGGTGTAGGAGCACACCCCATGGTGGGCTGTGCCATCCCTAGACAGGGGGTTCTGGGTGCTATAAGAGAGCAGGTCGAGCAAGCCAGTAAGCAGCACTCCTCCATGGCCTCTGCTTCAGTCTCTGCCCCATTTCTCTGTGTGATAGGCTGTGACCTGAAAGTCACAAAATGAAAGAAACCCTTTCCTTCCCAACTTGCTTTCTGTCCTGGTGTGTCTCTCATTCATAGAAAGCAAGCTAGGACAGGAGCTCTCTCTATAGGCCTTCTATGAAATGGACCATTATAAAGGGACCATGCCAGTCTATCCCTTTAGGTCTTTGAAGGTGGCAATAATTTGAGTTCACGTGGCACATGAAATTGCTGAGGATGTGAAAAAGCACACCAGCTTGACCCTTTGGCCAGGCTCTTGTTTGGGGAGGAACTGTGGAAACTGGAGCCTGAGATGTGATCCTTCATATCTCCACTGAAGCTAAAGGTTTCAGACACATTCCCTCACCTGTCACCCACACTTCTCCATCTTGTCACAACCCAGGCAGCTTCTGGTCCCAGCCCAGAGCCATTCCCTGCCACAAGCTCTGTATGCTAGGTGCCATCAGTACCTTACTGTCTTTCTTCATTCCTTCTTTTCGTTACTTTTTCTTATTTCCCCTGTCACCTCAGGCTGCTGAAGCTGCCAAATCCAGAACCTTCCTGGAGTCCTTTTATGCAGCCACCCACCTGGTGCACAACTGATGCTCAGTAACCAAGAGTTCACAGTGGGAGAAGTTCACTGGGAACTCATTTTAAATGCCTGAAAATGGGAACAGGTTAGTGTCTCTTCCATCGGCTCATGCATGGAGCAAGAGATCACAGAGCAAAAGGGGACTCACTGAGTTATATCAAGAGTTCCTATCTAGAAAACAATGACATTTTTAAATTTTATTTTTAGAGGCAAAGGTCATGTTCCCCAGGCTATCCTCAAACTTACTGTGTGACTGAGGGTGACCTTGAACTTATGATCCACCTACGTTCACCTCCCAAGTGGTAGGATTTCAGGCATGTGCAACCACACCCAATTTAGGGTGTGCTAGGGATTAAAGCTTTTTGCATGCTTGGCAAGGATTCCACCAACCAAGCCACATCCCCAGCTACCAGAAGAAATGTCTTAATGAAGCTCTGAAGTTACCACATGCTCCCAGGGGAACTGCTAGGTCCACTCACGTAGACACAGTGCTGTCTATGCAAAGCTGGTTCACAGAAACTCAAGAATCCAGAGTCTGATAGTTAACGGTCGAGAATGCAGTGACTCTCTGCTTAGTGCCCAGTCACTGCAAACCAGAACTGAACCTTCAAGCATGAGCAACTGAAGCTAATTTTCCTATAACATCAATAAGCAGAGACTATTTTAACAGAATTTATATCTAATTTGACAGACTTCCTTTCTTATTCCACCTATCCAGCCTGTTCCATGCAACACCTAGACTCTGACACATACAGCTTCTTTTTTTGTTATTACGGGCAAACATGCAGTGAACCCTGTGTCCTTTGAAGCATGCAGCTCAGTGACACTGATCACACTCAGGGACCTGTGAACACATGTCCCGAGAAGCGTGTCCACTGTGTTGTTATCCCTCATAGGACTGGGACACTGACCTTTGACTTCCCGTTGCTGGTACTCCTTGCTCTTGAGCACAGGGTGTGAAACCCACATCCAGGGGTGGTGCTTGCGAAGCTGAGGGAGCAGGTGGTGGGTGATGAGCCCCACCATGCCGGCCACGGCAAAGAGCACGACACTGAGAAAAGGCTGCAAAGGGGAGAGGTTAGGGTCCATGGAGACATACTTGTGAGCAATGCAGATGATACCCACCATCACGGCTTCCTTTTCAGATTGTGTGTGTGCGCATGCTATGTCCATGCATGTGTACATATACATGCATGCACGAGGTCAGGGGTGTGTGTGTGTATGGTGAGTGTGTATGTGTGCATGTTATGTCCATGCAGGTGTACATATACATGTATGCATGAGGAAGTCAGAGTATAATCTTGGATGTCATTCCTAAGGTGACATATATTTGGGGTTTTTGTTTGTTTTGTTTTTTTGAGACAGTTTCTCCCTGACCTGGACTCCATTAAGTAGTCTCGGCTGGCTGGCAAGGCTGGCAAGGTGAGGGCTGTACTGACTGAACCTGTCCCCACACTCTTTCCTGCTCCTAGGAAGATCTATGTGCTGAGAGCTGCTAAGAACATGGCAGGGAAGGGACCCCTGGAAGAGGTTGGGAGAATTCTGTCTTCTGCAACACATCCTAAGTCTTTTTTTAGAACTAGAGAACAGCACGCTTAGCTGATAGAACACTCCAGGGAAGTTGTGGTTGTGAGCACCCCATGTCTGTGAAGTGGCAACAATATTCCGTAGGAACTGTAAGGCAGGGTCCCATGCAGCCTTTGCTTATTCTTGTCCTCAGTAAAAGATATCCAAATGGTTTTTCTGTCATAGTAACTTCTGCATTAGACTAGATACAGAGAATTCTCTCTCTACTGATGGAGCTCTGGTGTCTGTTCCCAGCCCATCACACTAACAACTGTCCTTGACTACAAAGTTGTTCCATCATTCTTAGAGACAAAACACCTCCCCCAGGGAGAGGAGCTGACAGGAGGAGAGATGGCCCAAGTCTCCTCTTGGACATAGTTCTCAGAGGGTGTGTTCCTTAACCCTCTTTCCTGGCTCCTTTACCCTTCTGTGCTCACTGCATCCTGACCTCCACTAAGAGACCAGAAAGGGAGGGTAGAGCCCTGGGGACACCTACCCGTAAGGACAGGAAGACAGTGCTAGCGCTGACTGCAAAGGAGAGGACAGCAGCTGCTGAGCAGACGACGAGATCTGATCTCAGGACATCCTTCTGGAAAGAGAACATTGGCTGTGAGCTCAGCTCTGCGTTTCCTCAGCAGGTGAGTCAGTGCCAGGACACTAACGCCCCACATGCTGCTCCTCCATATGTCAGACCCAGGCCCACTGAAACACCCCAGAGGCGCCAACCGCTAGCTTATCGCTAGTTCCACTGTGGGCATCTCAGGGAGAATGAGGTAGGTGTGGCGCTACTGGATTAGCATACATGCACTACCATGAAGAGGACATGAGAGACCTAAGGTGGCTTTAGGTGCCAACACATCTACAGCCTGGAGACACCAAATGGAAGCCTTACACATATTTATTCTTTGGACCACACTAATTGTACACCTTCATTCAACTATCAGATCTGCAAACAAACAGCTGAATAAATAAACAACTACCACTTTCCAGGTACTTAAATATACAAATAGCTTGGGACTGTAGGTGAGTGTCAGCCCACCTGGTTCTCTTTTATTGATTTTTAAATGTAAATGATGTGCTGTTTCTCAAGGCCTGCATTAACATGTAGAGTTGGAGAACATGGTGGGGACCATGATGAGAATATTGACACAGACCATGTGTGGTGGCTGGCACTGCTGGTGTGGTGTGGTTACATTATACCCATGTGGAGTGGGGTGGTTCAGGAGGACCACAATCCCCACACCGCTGTGAGTCTTGTACCCAATATACCTGTTCTGTACTTCCTCTTGCAAGCTGACAGGTACTGTGAACGTGGGAGGCACTGCCTTAGTCTCCATCTGTTGCTATGACCAAAGGCAAAAGCAGCCTGGGGCAGGGCGACTTGCCCTTACACAATCCTCCATTGACGTAAGTTAAGGAGGAACTGGAGCATTAATATGAAGCAAAGACCAATGAGGAACACTGCTTGCTGACCTGGTTAGCTTTCCTATACAGCCCAGCCCACCTGCCTTGGAAATGCCGCTGCCCACAGTGGGCTATGTCCTCCTATGCCAATTAGCAAGACAATCCGCTAAGACAGGCTCATAGGCCAATCGGATCTAGCCAATTCCTCAATCTACACTCCATTCTCAGGTGACGTCAGATTGACTCAGGGCTGTGTCACGTTGACCATTAAAGCTAAACTCAGACAATGATTTGAGATTTATTTTAGCTCTACCTCCATCCAACAAGGGAAATCTGACTTCAAAGCCTAGAAAAATCTGTCTAGGCCCTGTTGTCATTCCTCACACTTGCAAAACAGCAGCCCTCTCAGAGGGCAAGTCTACCAGCCATAGCATTTTCAGGCTACAAAGATGTTTACTAAATATTTATCCATAGGAAGACTAATGTTTTACCAAGTAATATGATTTAAAATTGTGTTATATTTAATTGACCAGTTTTCCTGTTTGAAGGGTAAACAGTGGGCTATCAATTCACTGTGGGGCAGGTAAGTATGGAAGGCTGCCATTCTCCTTGTCTTAGAGGAAGGGCAAACATAAGTGCAAATTTTAAAAAGTCTTTTCCCAAGTTGGATGGCACATTAGAACAATACTATACTTAATTAACTACTTAAGAGGCAGGCTCTCGTATTCCAGGCTGGATTTGAACTTGTTCTGTAGCTGAGGATGATCTTGAATTTGTCTCTACCTTTCACATTCTGGGATTCCAGTCATGTAAAACACCACACCTGGTTTACACAGTGCCAGAGAATGAACTCGGGGCTTTGTGTGTGCTGGGTAAACAAACACTCTACCCGCTGAGCCTCAGTCCAGCCAGTCTCAGGGGACTGCCTTGCTGGCATAGGAGAGCATAATTGTCATATTTTTTTTTTGTTTTTGTTTTTCCAGACAGGGTTTCTCTGTATATCTCTGGCTGTCCTGGACTCACTTTGTAGACCAGGCTGGCCTCGAACTCACAGAGATCCACCTGCCTCTGCCTCCCAAGTGCTGGGATTAAAGGCGTGCGCCACCACCGCCCGGCCCATAATTGTCATATTTAAAATGTAAAGCCTGATGCACTTTTAAGATTTATTCTTTTGTATTCTGTGTGCTTGAGTGTTTGGCCTGCATGTGTGCATACCTGGTGGCTGTGGAGGCCAGAAGACAACCAGGACCACCCTGGAATTGGAGTTATGGATGGTTGTGAACTGCCACGTGGGTGCAAGAAATTGAACCTGGATCCTGTTAGAACAGCGAGTGCTCTTAACCACTAAACTGTAGGGAGTTAGATTAATATAAATTAGAGATTTAGTAAATATCTAGGGGTTTCTGATACACTCTTGATTCGGGGCATGAAGATCAACTTGGCTGTGAGCAATTAGCTTATCAGCTTGTTGATAGACAAGGTTGAAGCAAGGTGAAAACAGGAAAGACTTAATGGACTAAAAAACAAGGTTGAAGCCTGGTGAAAATAGGAAAGATTTAATGGACTAAAAACAAGGTTTATGGCCTGGCATTGTTTTCAGCTGCTAAGTGGTCGTAGCCCAAATTAAGCTGAAGCAGGTGGAACAAGGAGAGATCCTATTTAAGGACAAGTGGATGGAGCCAAGCTCCCCCCCTCCCCCATGCTAGAGAGCTCCAATGATGCTAGTGAGTCCTGATGGAGAAAGTGCTGGTGAACTGATGGCCAGATCTCCCTGAGGCAGAAAGAAGCTGGTGAGCAGAGAAAGCCTCAGCAAGACAGCAAAAAGCCAAGGACTAAAACCTGTGGCTCAGCTTTTGCCTAGAGGGGTTTGACCTGTCCCAACAGTGGCCTGAACGAAACTGTGGCCAGCTTTAAAGACTAAGGCAGAGCGGCAGAGTTGCTGATGTGAAGGAAATAAGTTGGCCTACAGACGGCTGAGGTCTTCCAGAGAGAAGAAAGCCTCAAGCTTTATTTAAGGTGAAACCGCCATAGCCAATTTACCCTGACAGATCTACGTCTGAGATATTCCAGAAGAAAGACTGCTAAGTGCATTAAAGGGTCTACCACAGAGACTGTGTTCTTGACACCTGAGGACCTGCCCCAGAGACTGTATCCTTCTAAAAGGTTAGGAAAATAGTTGTAATAGTTATCAATAGGTTTAGTGGTTAGGTAATAGGGATTGTAGGAATTTGTAGGATGAGTAGTTAAGTGTTTATATTTTTTATAAGTGAATAGTTATCAATAAATAGTTAATAATTTTAAAAAGTTCGGTTACACTAAGCCATCTCTCCAGGTTCAGTGTAATGAGTTTTGACACATACCTACCTCCAAAAGACCATCACCATTGACTGTTAATGATTAAAATGTAAATTAGCATATTCATTGGCTCTGGGGTTTCCTTTCTGCAGTTTACCCCCTCTATCTTCACGCTGTGTTTTTGGGACTGGAGATCTCCCCAATCTGATCTCATTTACGTGACGTTATATACATGGAACTACATACTAGATTCTTTTATTTTTTTGAGTCTGGCTTCTTTTGTTCAGTCTTAGTCATAGTCCTATTGCTGTGAAGAGACACCATGACCAAGGCAACTATTATAAAGGCATGGAATTGGGGACTTGCTTACAGTTTTAAAGAGCTAGTCCATGATCAACAGGTCGGAAAGCAGACGGCATGGTGCTAGGGCAGTAGCTGAGGGATTTACATCCTTATCCAAGGCAGCAGGCAGACAGGAGAGAGGCCTTTTGAAACCTCAACACATCCTCCAGTAATGTCACACCTCCTAGTGCTTTCCAAACAGTTTATCAGTTGGGGGCCAAGTATGCAAATATATAAGGCTATGGGGTCCATTTTTATTAAACCACCACATACAGTATAATTATTCTGGTATTTGTTCCAGGTTATTGTTTACTGGACTTATTCCTCTTTGTTGCTGAATAGTATTCTTTTGCATGGTATACTAAAGTATATTTATTCACATGTGAACAGGCATTTGAATTTGCTCCCAGTTTTGACTCTTCTAAATAAAACTGCTATGAATATTCAGGATGTATCTCTACACACATCTTTTTTTCTTGTATAAATATCTGGGAATAAAAGGTTGGGTTATATGGAACATTGGGGCTTAGTTTTTAAAGAAAATTCTAAACTGTTTTCTAAAATAATCATAACCCTGCTGTATTCTGAGTGTGTGTGTCCCTGGAAGTTCCACAGTCTCTCAAGGACATTTTAGTTTTAACTACAGGAATGGCTGTGCAGTCAAGGGGTCTTCATTGCAAATAATCCCCCCTGTTCTGTGTCTTATTTTCTTTATATCCCTCCTTTATAATTTAAAACAATAAAAAATCATAATTTGCTAATTTATGAAGCAGTAATGGATTCGATTTGTGTGTGTGTGTTGTTTGAAACTGTCCCTTTCTAAGCTGCTGACATCATAAAGGCTGGAAAGAATGTCAGAG
The DNA here is from genome assembly GCA_907164525.1 of Lophiomys imhausi. Lineage (NCBI taxonomy): Eukaryota > Metazoa > Chordata > Mammalia > Rodentia > Muridae > Lophiomys > Lophiomys imhausi. The sequence goes on from CAJQZJ010032510.1 coordinate 1,715,244, forward strand.
CCAGGGGTCTCCAGGCTCTCAGGTTCCTCTCTCCCACCTCTGGGTTTACAATTCAGTGGGGTTGACTTTTAAGGACAGGGTGACACAGAAGTCCAACTTTATTTTGTCATTGTAAATGCTCAAGTTAAGATTTAACATTTTCATTCATGAGTTTCCTTGTAAATGTGCCACTTATGTGCAGGTTCCCAGAGTCCAGAAGAGTGTGTTGGGGCCTCTGGAGCTGAAGTTACAAGCAAGTATGAGCTACCAGATGTGAGTACAGAGAACCAAACACGGCTCCTCTAGAAGAACAATAAGTGTTTTTTTTTTTTTTTTTTTTACAGCTGAGGCATCTCTCCTCTGCCAAGGGTCACATCTAAGCTCAGGAAGTGAGAGCTTTTATACAATTCACTTGTTTGCAACTGTTTTGCAGATCTACAAAAATCAGGCTTTCTGTTGCAGCTAAGATCAACAAGGTGAGTGTTCCTGTCTTTTCTAGGCTTTGTGGACAACTAAACTGACCTCTTGTGCTTCATTCTCACCCTGAGAGTGTGGACTCCAGTCCACGGCTGAAAGCAGGTGGCCTTTCATTGGACACCTTACCCTGCAGCCCCAGAATTGATTTCTTTCTACTGTGCGCGAGCTGAAGACCAAGTGTAAATTCCCCAAGATGCCCTTGAACAAAGAGCTTCCTGTCCTGCTGTTTACTCCAATCCCTTAGCTGTCCAAACTCATCTTTATTCTTCTCTCAGACTTATTTTTTTAATAAGAATGGGGGCGCATGTGATTCAGATTGCTTTGCTTTTAATCAGCAACTTTGTTTGGATAGTTTATCTACCCCAGTGCCAGGTGGTCCTCCTCTCTGTTTCACTTTGTCTCTGCCAACTCACTTCCGTCTTTCTGAAACGCTCTAATCCCTTTGTGACACGCCCTGGTGTCTAGTGAAGGATTAGCACAGAAAAATCTCTCACTGCTGAATGCCACACATTGGAAAATCCATCCTCAATTGTGACGGTTCATTTTCACACAAGGTATTCTCCTGACTGATGGGACGGACCCCTTTCTGCTTTTCTCAGATCTGATAATCCCACTCTGATCTTGGAAGGGTCTTTCTCTTTCTTCTCTCATGATTCGGCCTTTTTATAGACTCTTAAATCCCAAAGCACTAAATTTGCCTTTCTCATCCCTCTCTTTCAAGTCTTTCTTAAACTACAAGCTGCTCTTTTTCTAAATAATCCTTAGGATCATTTGCCAGTGATGTGAATTTGATTCCATTGGGAATGTTTTGAATTGCTCTAAACGTGTGTGTGTGTGTGTGTGTGTGTGTGTGTGTGTGTGTGTGTGTGTGTG
>CAJQZJ010032510.1:1716582-1738346 GCA_907164525.1 Lophiomys imhausi
GTGTGTGTGTGTGTGTGTGTGTGTGTGTGTGTGTGTGTGTGTGTGTGCTCTTGGCGGTTCATAAACCTCAGTCTTCCCACCCAGAGTCAGCAAGGTGCTGTAAAGGATCCTCATTTACATGTTAATAGGCTGCGTCCTTTTACTTCCTGTGTTTCAACTAGGCACATCCACCCCATTATCACTTCCTGTTTCCCCGCTGTTTGAGCTGCGCTGGGCTCAGGCTTATTTTGGGTTTGCTGATGTGTTCTTGCTTTCTACGTTTTCTTTTCTCTGCTAGCATTTGTGGATCCTTCTGGCAATCGCAACTGACTTCGGTGAGATTTGCTGTGCGTTCTCTTTCTACAAGGCATCTTAGCTACATTCTTCGTTCTTTCCAGCTTTGTACCAGGATACTCAGTGGCAATAATTTCCTCCATCTTGATTCGTTTTGCAACATTTTATGGGTGTGGGGGGGGGGAAGCTAGAAGTCAACCTGAGGTACCATTGCTCATCAGCCATCCATCCTGTTTTTTGACACAGAGTCATTCATGGTCTGGAGCCTGTCCCAGGGATCAGCCTGTCTCCATCTCCCCGGGGTTACAAGTGCACAGCTCACACCCAGTTTCTATATGTGGGTTTTGGGGATCAAACTTGGGTCCTCATGCTTGTACCTCACCAACTAAGCCACCTCCCCAGCCCTGCTGTGGCATTTTTGGTAGGACTTCATACCTCTTCCCTGAAAGAAGTGTAAGAAGCTATTCCAACACTGCACAACCTAAATATTTAGACAGAACGGGGATCAGAAAATTTGAATGCTATAATGAATAGTTTACAAGTTGTCTGAAATTTATACACAATAATAAGAGGTTAAAAAATAATGTATTGGCCCATACTGACTGAATATCATGAAAGTATCAACTCTAAATTTTACCAGGAGTGTTGAGAACCATGAACATGAGAGGAGGGTGGGGCAAATGTAGAATGGCCATTGCATGAGGCACAGGGAAAAAGAATGTTGCAAACCCTGAGGACAGAGTCCATATCTTTATCACTCATTGGTTAAATTCTGAGGGTGAGGTCCGTGTGCATGACCCATCATCCCATGTTGCTCCCGCAGACACTCACAAGCCCACAGGCATCTCCTTTCTCCAGCAGTGTGTCTTGAGGTACCGTCTTTGAAAAGGCAGGTGTTCTGGTTAAAATGTGGTGCCCATGACCCACTGCTGCCCAAATGAGTCAAAACAGGATGGGGTAGGACTGTGCAAAACCACTATATAAAGAAAGTCCTTGGCGCCTCTCATACAAACCAAAGTTAGACAGAGTCAGACAGAGCGAACAGGAGCAGAGAGACCCGGAGAAACACAATTAGAGGCAGAAGGCAGCTTTTTAACCTGCAGCAAAGTTTGGATAAGCTAGCCCGTGAAAGCAGATCTGACAATCCCATGAAAATATTATAATTAGACAGGGACTCCTCAGAGAGATAAGCTCAAAAATTCTATCATGTCACCTGACACATCACGACTTCCAGTGGACAAAGCTGCTTCTAGGAGAGCATGGAACTGAGAGCCGGTGAGAGCTCAGCGGGAAAAGTGTCCTCCTGCTAAACCTGGTGACCTAAGTTCAACCCCTAGAACCCGTGTAAAGGTGGACGGATGTAACCAGCTCCACAAAGTTGGCCTCTGACCTCCGTCGGCATGCTGTGGCATGTGCACCCATTCTCCTCACCCCAGTAATAAATGCATAAACGATTTCCTTACAAGACCACAAAAAGCAAAGAAAACAACAGGTAACTCATTTCATCGGACTGTACTAATAACACACTATCAGTGTCCATTGGGAAACTTTATCATTGAATTACTCTGTGACTCCAAGGTTGCTTTTACTAGAATAAATGAGACAGTAGAGACACATCTCCATTAGTAATGACATCAAGGAGGACTTACGGGGCACAGATTCTCTCAGATATCTTTGGGAGTTGGGGCACAAGTCCTGTCCCAAGACAGGACCTACCAAGGTAGGTAGGCTGTGCGTGTGCTGGCAGAGCCAATGTCTTCCTGTTTAGTGCTTAGCTCCGCACTCCAGCAGCATCTTGTCTTCTCTGTTTCTCAGCAGTTCTCTCCTCAACTACTACTACCCTGCCTCACATTGATAAGTCCTAGCTTTCTTTTACTCACTATGATAAAACACTGGAACCAAAGCAACTTGGGGAAGAGGGGGCACCGGTTTACACTTCCAGGTCACTGTCTGTCACTGAGGGAAGTCAAGGCACAGGCTCAAAGCAGAAGCCATGGAGGAACCCTGCACAGTGGCCATGCAGGAGGTGGACAAGCACTGAGGGAGTCAAATCCTGAGTATGTGTGTATTTTAACATCTGTGTGGCCATGTCAATGACTCCAAGGCCAATTGACCAATAGAATATCATAAAACCCATTACCCATACAGGCCAGGCTCACGAGGAATGGCAACGCTTTCCTGAGAAGCCTTGAGTATCAGTGTTTATGAATGGCTGATGACTGTATACAAATACTAGCAGCTGTGGCTTCCCCCACCCTGAAGTTTACAGGCTGAAACTTCTCATCTACAGAGACCTCCTACTGAGACTAGCCCCCCCCCACAGCCCCCCATGCTGTACCTAATAAACACACTGAGGTTTCAGGTTGCACTGGTGGAGGTACAGAATATCTGTGCATCTGTATGTCCTTTCTTGAATCCCCACTGTCTCTTCCCATGGAACCTAAGCTGACCAGGTCTTAGCAGGCTCATGTTTTGCTATCTAGTATTTACAGGCCAGGCCCGCCTGCCAGGTAAACAGTGCTATCCACAGTAGGCTGGGCACTCCTGAATCAATCATTAGACAAGACTAGCCCTTCCAGACATGCCAAAGGGCCAGCCTGATTAAAAACAATTATTTGACTAAAAGTTCCCTTAAAGGTAATTCTAGGACATGTCAAGTCGGCAGTCAGTGCTAAGACAGACACTGTCACCGAGACCAAACTACAAACACTAAAGCCTAACCACTTCAACCTTAGCACACAGGGCTGCGCCTGCAATCCTGCAGGCTGTAACTCCCTTAACTTCTCATGATATGGCACAGAGCAATCACATAACTTAAATTTGACAGGGTGTGCTGAACACTTGCTGTGTGTCCCAGCCTCTGTCTGTGGACACAAGGACAAATGAGACAATCCTGGCTGCAGGAAATCCCATCAAGAGACCACCAGCAGCATCTGCTTTTTGCTTTTGTCTGTCCTTCTGTCCTTCGTAAAGCACACAGAGAAGCATTGGCCAGCTCCCCTCCCAGTGCTGCAGTGTCACTGGCGGACATAGTAGGTGTCATTTACAAAAGAGGCAAAAAGAGGCTGCTTAAAGGACACTTAAAACTCCTCCTTAGAGCCATTTCCCGATGCACAGGAAACAGAATTGCTGTTGTCTTCCTTATTTTTTTACCCTCCTTCCATTTCCAGCCAGTATATGCTCCAACCAGTAGTCACTCCTCTCTGCAACTACAGATGCAAAGCCCAGGGACCTTTAGCAAGGGCTGCGCTGATTCCACACTTGAACCCAAGGGCCCAGGAAAGTGGACTCTGACCTCAGTGTGACTGAGACGGCAGAACAGTGTAGTGGACATTGGGATGTTGGGACGTGGGGATGACAGGACATCGGGATGCCTTCTGTGGGTTTTTGCCAAGAGCTTTTACTTAGACCCCATATGATGTTTGGTACCAGGGACGGACAGAATTGGTGAGTGTGGCTCATGAGACTATCCAGACAAAATGCCACGACTGATCAGCTGAGGCCCACGGGGCACCTCAGTCTGCGGGACAGCATCTGCCTTCGGGGTAGTCCAGAGATTCATCCAGGGAAGGCAGCTCAGGTGTCCTGGGGCCAGGTCTGGATTGGACCCAGGTGCCTCCTCCTACCTTTCCAGACCCATCTAGCTAACTGGATCCTGGCAGCTTCACCCCTGCAGACAAACAAGCCCCCCACGTAACAGGCTATCCTGCCATGCTGAGTTCTTACCACTGAATCCTTCATCCTCTGAGGGAGAGGGTCTGTGGTGGACTCCTCCAGGTTCTGATGTAAACATTTAGAAAGCAGTCTGCACTGAATGAAGGACCTAAGAGGAGAAAAACACATGGGGTTTCATTTTTAAAATATGCATCTCAGGCCATACACTTCTTAGGTCTCACACCCACAAGGGGCAAAACCACGCCCACTGCAAAATCACAGTAGGAAGGCACACTCAGGAGATCATGGGGATGCTTTAATTTTGAATTCACTTGTTATTACTATTATGTATGTGTGGATAGAGGTGGGCCCATGTACGAGGGTCCGAGGATAACTCATTGAGTCAGTTGTTCCTTCTGCCTTTCTATAGGTTCGGGGAATCAAACTCAGGCCACCCAAGCCCATTTCCCAGCTGAGCCACCTCACTGGCCCGTGTTTCAATTTTTAAGTTTTATCCTGACAAAAGTGGCCAGGTACCTTGAGGGTACAGCACTCTAACCATCAGCATCAGGGGACCCCTATTTCCTACATCCTCACCAACAGTACCAGCAGAGGGTAACCATCCAGACACATATTTGACACTAAAAAGCATGCAAACCATGTTCAACTTTTCTGTTTCCCCATTTTTCTATGCCTTTCACCATAAGGCATCTAGTGGCCCAATTTTGTGGCCTCTCTAACTCCTAGCAGAGTTATCTTAAGTCAAAAGGTTCCATAGGCTTGATCAAATTTCAGGAGATGCTATTATCAATACCTGATGCCTTGACATTGGACAGAGGATTTCCAGTCCCCAGATCCAGATCTATACTTCAAGTGACAAGACATTACAATGGATATCACTTAAGGCCTTGACACAAACCTCGCTGTAAAGTTCAAGGGTGCTGGCTGTACAAGAAGGAACAAAATAAAACAAAAGCCTCCTTTCAAGGATGTGGGTCTGCTCTCCATGGAGTGACCTGGAGATCAAGACAACAGTGGGTTTTTGTGCATCCAGGGAAGCCATCTGTGACTATGGCTTTTCCTACAGGTCAGCAAAAGAAGTTCACCCAGGGCCAAGGTACCCAGCTGCCTGGGAGCTTCCCTGCAAATGCAGAGCTCAAAGGCAGAATCTGAATGGAAGGCTGCCCTTGAGTTTTAATTATTTCAGCTCAGCCCTGCATTTCTCTGCCCCTGTCCAGTGCAAAACCCCTGCTTAAAGCAAGTGTTGAAGGGCAGAGGGTACCAAATGGCCATCTCCACCTCAGTGAGCCAACATGGCTGCAGAAGTGCACCCATAGCATGGGGAAGAAGGAACCGTGGGTACTGGGGAGATAGTACCGTCCAGTAAAGTGTTTGTAGCACCTGAGTTCAACCTCCAGAACATATGTAAAAATTCTGGTATGGTGTCACACATCTACAATTCCAGTGACAGAGAGGCAGAGACAGGTGGAACCCTGGGACTTGCTGGCCAGCCTAGCCTAATTGGCACGCTCCAGGGCAGTGAGAGACTCTTGTCTCCAGAGAAAATGGTGAAGCACACCAGAGGGGTGACACCTGAGGTTGGCCCCTGGCCCCTATACTCACATACATGTGCATTTATACCCCCCCACACTAACACACACACACACAACTTCCCCCCACAAACACACACATGTTGCATCATATTTGATCACATTATGAACCCCAAGACTGTTTCTATTATGGCTTGGCTCAGCCTTTAATCCTAGAACTTTCTGTTTCCTGTAAACAAGTACTTGTGGTATGGCTCAGCCCTAGCACACACCTTTAACCCAAGAGCTTTCTGTCCACAGGATTAAATAAAGTTCACCCTAGGTCAAGAGGTGGAGCAAGAAACCAGCTGACAGGGATTAAACAGAAAGGAGGGACACTGAGCTGAGGGTATTTAAGACATGGAGGAGGAGAAGGAGGAGAAGAAACTTTTTAGCTCTGGCCTTTTTCCTCTAAGGTTTTCAGCTGAATAAGAAAGTCAGCTGGGTTAACTACCAAGTTTTTTCCTCGTGGGATGTGAGCTGAGTAGGACAGCTTTGAGCTTTAGCTTTTCAGCTCTGGCCTTTTTCCTCAGGGTTTTCACCTGAAAAGGAAGATCAGCTGGGTGTTTCTCTGCCTCTCTTACCTAGCAAGTTTTCAACCCAGCATCTGACTCCTGAGTCTTCATTGGTAAAATCAAATGACTGGGGTATTTTAGTTTTATAAAACAACACATTCCGGGTGTGGTGACACACGCAGGGCATGGTGGCGCACGCTTTTAATCCCAGCACTTGGGAGGCAGAGGCAGGCGGATCACTGTGAGTTCAAGGCCAGCCTGGTCTACAAAGGGAGTCCAACAGCTAGAGCTACAGAGAGAAACCCTGTCTCGAAAAACCAAAACAAACAAACAAAACAAAAAACCCAACACACACAAACACACAGATACAAACACTCTGCCACAAACACACACACATAGACACATGCACTCTTACACACACACACACACACACACACACACACACACACACATTCACACCCACAGGGAATGCAGGACAGCTACTCACAGGAGCACAGATGGGTCACTGCTCTGCCGGCTGAGATGGTAGGACAGTGCAACCAAGAGCCCACAGAAGGCTGAGAACAGTGCCGGGATGTGCTGTGTGCTCCATGGCTCCTGCAGAAGACAGCAGACTGAGAAATGTGTGAGTCACCTCCGTCGCATAGGGGCTTCATACAATTCACATCCCTTCAGTTACAAACAGAAGGCAAAGCCCTGAGCACAGCAGTCCTCCACTGGAGTTTATCAGGCGTCAGGTACTGAACAGGTGGCATGTGCTGCCACCTCTGTGAGCAGGGCATAGCACTGGGACATTACAACAGCTACAATGCCACTATCCATTGGAGAATGTCCCCTCTGAGCATAGCCACCACTGTCACCTTGCTTGCTTTGGTTTGGTTTTGGTTTCTGAGACGGACTCGTGAGGCCCAGGCTGACTTCAAACTCATTGCATAGATGAACTTCTGATCCTCCTACTTTCTGAGGGTTGGGACTCCAGGTATGCACCACCACACTTGGTAATGTGAAGCGGTGAGGTTGGAACCTGGGGCTTTGTGCACACTAGGCAAGCACTCTACCAACTGAGCTACTTTCTCATGGGCCACTGACATTCTAGTCAGAACAGCTGTGACTACCTTCAAGACCCTCAACGAGGGAGAACCTGTTAGAGTCCCCTTATAGGAGAGAGTGAGGAGGGTCATTAGACCCTCACCTGAGATCAGCCACAACTCCTATACCACCCTCTCAGCTGCATGTAATTCTGTCTCAGCTGCATGTGATCTCAGGGGACGCTGTGTGAGAATACAACATGGGAGGATGACTATATCAGCTATGGAGAAAACATCACCCATGCCAGGGCGGGAATTGTGTGATGTGGCTGTGTGGCACTCTCCCACGCTCCTGTAACTACCCAAATTAACTCTTTGGTTCACCAAACCAGACTTGGGCAGACTCTTCTGTTCTTGGTGCCTATCTGTAGTGAATAGATATTTGTCCGCATCTCCCCAGGAAAAGTTAGTGCAACACTAGACAACTGGGAGCTCTTCAGCCTCATTGTAATCCTACAACAATGGCTGCCTCATGTGCTTTGTTTACATGGTATCTCTAGATTTCACCAGAAAGCCACATCTGACCCATGATCTCAAATGCTGTGTACCTCAGAGTCCATTATTAAATGATATGTGGCCACATATCCACATATATGGCTATTTGGTTAGCATCTGCTTTACCCTTGGCCAGGCTCATCAGCAGCAGGTGTCCCCCTATCTCACCCTAGCTATTCCCAGTACCCTGCTCAAGGTGGCTATAGGTGTGGAACAGGGGTGAATATTTTCTTCAAGTACATAGATGCAAAGATCCTCCATAAGACCCCACTGTTTTACTCCTGTGCATTTAAGCAAGAAAACTCCACACCCTCCCATAGAGATATCTGCCTTCTGTGTTTATTGATGCTTTGTTCCCTAGAGCAAGGAGTTGGAGTTAGTCTAGTTGTCTATCAACAGATGAATGGATAAGACAATTTGGAGAAATATATATCATATATAATATATATGTGCACACACACACATCACAGCTCTAATGAATGATAGCAAAATGATCCGGAATGGGGTAAGCTCCCAAGCAAAAGGGTGAGGTGGGCAACATGAGGTCCAAGCTCCAAAGCAAGGTGAGAGGAGGATCATGGAGGTTGGGAAGTTGAAGAAGATAAGAGGAAATATGGGCAGAGGAGACATCCTTTATTCACTCAAGGTCAAGGCTACCACACAGGAAGTAGGCACACAGGCATCCGGACAAGTGCCACAGTCAGGCTGATGAAGACACTCACCTCTGACCTTAAGGTTATATTTACATAAGGTCACACAAATGTGGCATTTTGCCAGAAATGGTTATCTATCAGATTATGTCATTGTTTACTCTGAGTTCCCAGATATTCAGTGCCAGACACCTTTAGCTGATTCATGCTGGATATGTATCATTGGCTCCACGTTGTCCTTAATGAGCCCTTCAGGCAGTGTCTAGGTGTCCTCACTCCAGGCATGGGCTTGCACATCTCAAAGCCTAATCTCAGATATCAACCAATTTCTGAGGAAAAGCCCAGATTTCCAGTTCCTGCAGACAGGGAAAAGCTGACTGCAGACTTCCTGGGGTTCCCTCCTGGAACACTCGCCCCTCCACATATGCTTAACTTAGTGTGTGATTTCAATGGTGGTAGATGTGCGTGCATTCACAAGCATACACACATGTGCACATATTCACACCCCCCAACACACACTAATTTCCCCAGAAAGCTGTTTGGCCACCAACATGAATTTCTTCTTCATGTGCAGAGAGCTAATATTCTCTCAACTCTGCCAGCATCAGGCAAGATCATTCTAGGGTCGTAAGGGGTCTCTGAGCTGAACTGGCCTTTGCTCCTCCAGTTGCCAATCATTTAAGAAGGCAGGAAGGATGCACAGTACCAGCATATGGTAAGAGGGCCACCATCAGTCTTCTCAGCATCCAGCCCATTGCTCTGTGTCCGCAGAACTTTAGATGTGTGCAAAGCTCATTGCACAAGTACCTCCCACTCTTCATTAAGGGCAGTGCTAAGGGCTGAGGGGGTTGGGGCCTGCAGGCACAAAGTGTCAAGGCAGCCAGCCAAAGGCTCCAAAAGGAACCTGTGTCAAATCAGAGATATGATTAAAAACAAGAGCAAAGGGAATCAGGTGAGGATATTTGTTCAAACTGTTCAAACTGAGGATAATTGTTCAAACTGTTGTTTGAAGACAAAGAAAGGGATATTGACATTTTTCAGAAAAAGAAATAAAGTGGCCTGAGAAGGATTTTGAAGCTGCCCATACCTGTGTTCTCTGAAAGGCATTTGCCAGTGGACTCAGATGCCAGGTGCTCTGCTTCTACAAAGACAAACAGAAGCTGTGGGGTGAGGGGAGCTCTGCTGACATTTTCAGGAGATGGGGGAGGTGCTAAAATAAACTTTTATATTTGAAAACATGAAACAGTCTTGAATTTATTTATAAAATCTTAGCTCACAGAAGGTTGAGGCAGGAGTATTGCCATGAATTTGAGGCCAGTATGAGACTGTCTTACAAGAAGAAAGAAAGAAAGGAAGGAAGGAAGGAAGGAAGGAAGGAAGGAAGGAAGGAAGGAAGGAAGGAAGGAAGGAAAAAAGAAAGAAAAAAGAAGATTTTACATTGCACACAGGCTCACAAATCAATGCCAAAGGGAGGTCAGGTTTATTTCATTCTTTAAAGATTTGCTATTATTTGTGTGTGTGTGTGTGTGTGTGTGTGTGTGTGTGTGTGTGTGTGTTGTGTGTGTCCAGGCCAAAGACAGAAGAAGACATGAGATCCTAGACATGTGGTTAGGAGTTACCCTACATGGGTGCTAGAAACTGAACTCGGGTCCTTTGGATGAGCAGCAGTTGCTCTTAACCGTTAGGCCTTCTCTCCGCTCCCAGGGCACTGGGCTTTATAGTCCATCTATCACTCATGGATAATGAAGCATCCGCCACAGAGTTGTTTGCTTCAAAATGAACACCCGTAATTGCCTTGCCATGTGTCTCATGGGCCCCTAAATTGGAGATGCTATGGATTGATGAGAGCTGGTTTCATAAAGCTCCCCCAGGTTTTGAAATATTTTTATGAGGCAGGAATAAAAGTGTCTAATAGCCTGGAAGTCCTGCAGCATGCTTCACGTGTGCTGGGGGGGAGGCTTAGATGAGAACGTGCGGGACATTTCGGCTTGCACAAAAGCACTCTAAAGGGGCAGCTTCAGCATTGTCTCCCTGAGAAACTCAGAGCAGCTCTTAAGATGAAATTTATGGGCAGGCTGGGTAAGAGCCTGTGAATGAACAGAATACAAACTGGTCCAAGTCTCACCGCTGGGCTTTTCAGACCAGATTTAAATGTGCTCTGTTTGAAGAAATAAGTTTCTCATATCCCATCAAACGGGTGTTTCTGAGATTCACACTTCATGGATTTGACATAAGTCCTTTTCAGACTTTTTTTTTTCTTTTCTGAAGCTCATCTAAAGAGAAGCCCCTGCAGAGGTACAGTCAGACCCCAGGTTTCACCAGGCTCTTTCACTGTGTGGTGGGCACAGGCTCTGGGTGCCCACTATTTTCCAGGGCAGCTCCTGATTCCTGGTGGGGATGCCAGGGCCAAGCACTGTGTTCAAGCCACATCAGACATTTAAGATTTTCCCAGTAAACAAACCAATGAGTGTGTTGACAAGTGTGGCAAGACATCCATCCATCACTGAGCACAAAGAGATGCATATTTCACAGTGTGTTTCATTTTGGTAGAAAACACCATGTGTTTATGAGACAGAATAATATTTCACTTTTAGGGTACATGTTTACAAAAAATGAAATGGTTAGATAGTTAGGTGGGATAATGCATCACATTTATACAAGCCTACCTTCGTGGATAAATACACCTGTGCATGTGCACTCCTGCACACTCACACACACACAGACACCCACACATACAGTCACACCCCATACCCCCTACAGTCACACACACTCACACACCCACAGTCACACCCACAAACCCCCCACACCCACACACTCACACCCCCCACACTAACCATCACACACAATCACACACTCATACACATACTTCTTGGAAAACTGGCATTTTTATTTCCTAAGTTACTGACAAATTTTCAATTCAAGACTTTATATGATACCCTTTATGTGCCACTCACTTCAGCAGGAAAACAGAATCTAAAATGGAGCATGAAATAAACATGGGCAGGTGAAAAGGCTCAGCCCATAAAGACTGTGAAAGCATGGTGCCCTGAGCTCCTCCCCAGAATCCACAGTTCCGAAAGGTGTCCTCAACTTCACATGTGTGCGCTGTGGCATGTGTGCATACATCCTTGACTTCACATGTGTACTGTGGCATGTGTGCATACTGTATGCATATATGCACAGCAACAAACAAACAACAAATGCTAAATAAATTTCTGGGTGCTCAGAATCAACCCATGAAGAGCAATCACAGCCAACCAACAGCATCTCAGCATCAACTTAATTGGCTTCAGTGTGTGCTGCCCCATCTGCCTCTCAGGACCTCCAGAAGGCAAATGCCACTCACTCTGTTCTGGTGGCTGGGAGTCTGCATGGCTTATGGTATTGATTACTCATGGGGACACCAGGCTGAGGTGAACTAACAAGCACTATCCTGGAGACTCCGCAGGAGAGAAAGATAAACTGCCAGAGCCCTGGGACAGATTTCCTTTCCCTCACCACAGGTATTTCCTGGATTGTGCTTTCTGATTGGCTATGCTGGCTGGCCAGCATAGAGATCTGCTTGTCTCTGCCTCCTCAGTGGTGGGATTATGAGGAAGACACATTTGGCTTTTATATATGATCTAGGGGATCAAACTCAGATCCAGCGGGACACATTCTGGTTTTGAGGACACCTTCAGGAACTAGCCACATGGCTCTCTCCTGAACCATTGAGGAGGATGCCACTGGATTCCTCAAAACCACATCCTCAGGCCTCCACTGTGTCTCTTTTCTTTTTGGACTCCCACATCCTCCATTAAAAGGCTCCTCTGAAAAGGCCAGACCCAACTGGGACAAATCTTTCAGATTACTTGTTAATTTAAACCAGTTACTCCATTGGGGACCCTACCTACATTTTCTAAATCTCTCTTCTCTTATCCTGCTGCCCACACTCCAAGGGAGAGAGCTGTTCAGACCCTGCAGACCAGGCAGCCTTCAAAGGCCACAGACTACACTGTCTGACCAGAACCCTTCAGCTAATCTCTCCATTTTTATCCATTGAAACTCAGTGACTGGTCTCTCTCTGGAAGGAAAGAATAAAGTCTAAAGAAACACCTGTGACTGGTCTCTCTCTGGAAGGAAAGAATAAAGTCTAAAGAAACACCTGTGCTCCCCTCTTTGGCTATCGGGCTATGGGAAGGATGGACTACAAGAAATGGGAATCTCCTGCTGGGAGAAGGAGACCCTGTGCTCAGAGGAAAATCTTAGCTCCTAGAAAAACGATTTCTAACTTGTCAGCCTTACAGGAGAGACTTGGAGCTGAGATAAGGTGGGCAGGACCAAACCATGGCTGGATTGTTTAGTCATGCATAACACATGCCAGGACATCCCCCAAAGATGGACTTGGGGGTCACTGGATCTCTTTGTTCTTCTTATGAACATGCCCACATTGAATAAATATCTCTTTTCTGCTTTCACTACTAATTTGGCTCATTTAATTGGCTGTATTGAGGACTGGTGGCTGACCCTGGCTTGTCAGGGCTCAGGATGTGAGCCCCTAAGTCCAACAGCACCAATATCCCCATGAGGTGGGTTTCACTAATTCATTGTAAGTGGGAGAAAAATATGAATTATGTATGAACCCCTGGGCTTCAAGTTCACTCTTGGAATGGAGAAATGCTAGAATTATCCTTGCCTATTAGGGAATGTAATAAAAGGGAATGAGCAAACACTAGGGAACTCCTTCTGTAAACTGAAGTTCCATAGATGGGAAGGTGTCTTACCTGTGTGCATTGTCCCTCTGATGAGCAAGACTATTTACACTCCACAGGGTAAGGAGGGCAGCAGAAGTCAGCAGAGACCTTGGAATCTACTCATGGGTTGCTGGGAGAATAGGTAAGGTCCACACCAGTCGTTACCCCCCCCCCCACAAACTCATATTCTAGAACTATGGGTTTATTATAGATCTGCAAACAGACTTTAAATCCTGAATATGGGGAAATTCTGACGTGCAGGCTACGATCCTTGAGTGCTGGGGGAGTGGGGGAGAAACCCTCCTACAAGCCATTGTTAATGACACTTGGGAAGCATTAAATCATAACAATGTGTTTCAGCCTCTGGGCCCTCTCACCAGCAATAAAGCAGAATTTCTTTGTAACAGATAATAAAAAAAAAATAGCAATCTAGGTTTACCTAGACAAATAGAAATCCTGGCTAATTAACTGCTGAGCCATTTCTCCAGGGAGCAAATATGCTAGTGGCTTCCGTGTGTCACTGTTAAATATGTAAGACATTGAAGGGGTCTGTTTTATGTGATTTTCAACTGTCTCAGATGAGCCGAAGAGAATATGAGATTAAAAGAAGGATCACATTTTCCTTCCCTAATTAATATTCCAGAGGGCAAAACCAATGCATGGTCCCCCATAATGAGGCCTGACAGGCAGGCACGGAACTATGGGGACACCTAAGGAAAAGGTGCCCTGCCCTGGCATCTGCTTTGTGTTTCTTGCTGGCTGTGAGTCAAAAAGCTTCAACACAACTGATAAAATGGAAACTGCCTATAGAGACAATGCGCCTTTTACAAAAGACATCTAAAACAAGGAGGCTAGAAATGTCACGTGATTTTCTCGAAGAACCAACTCTTGGTTTCATTGATTCTTTGTACAGTTCTTTTTGTTTCTTTGTTGTTGATTTCAGCCCTAAGTTTGATGATCTCCTGCCTTCTGCTCCTCTTGGGAGTGTTTGCTTCTTTTTTTTCCAATTCACCCAGTTTAGCTGTTAATTCACTAATAAGAGCTGTCACAATTTTCTTTTTGAAGGCACTTAGTGCTATGAACTTTCCTCGTAGCACAGCTTTCATTGTGTCCCATAGGTTTGGGTATGTTGTGCCTTCATTGTCGTTGGATTTTAAGAAGTCTTTGATTTCCTTCTTTATTTCTTCCCTGACCCAGTAGTCATCCAGTAAAGAGTTGTTCAATTTCCATGTGTGTGTAGGCTTTCTGTTGATTCTCTAACTGTTAAAGACCAGCCTTATTCAATGGTGGTCTGATAAGATACAAGGGGTTATTTCAATTTTCTTGTATCTGTTGAGACTATCTTTGTGTCCAACTATGGTCGATTTTGGAGAAGGTTCCATGAGGTGCTGAGAAGGTGTATTCCTTTGTGTTTGGGTGAAAGAAACGTCTTGTATATTGATGCAAAATTAAGATTGTATTGGGCTACATACGTATTGATCTTTGTATATTGATACAAAATTAAGGGTAAGGCTTCTTAAAGGTATTGTACCTAGTAATGCTTAAAAATGAAATGTGAAGCTTTGGCCTCTTGATACCAACCATCTTAAATTGTTTAGGATAATTAAGAAATGCAAACTCATAGTCACGCAAACGTGTCATTTTGTTAGCTACTATGACAGTCTATCACAGATATTCTCTAAGCTACTCAGAAATCAAATTGTTAAGAGACAAGCAACATTTGCTTATCTAAATACAAGAGATAGATAGGGCGTCTTCAAAAACCACAAGAGATCTGCAGAATATGGCATTCAAAGATGTTTTCTTAAATTAAGATTTTTTTTGATATCAAGACATGTCAGCTCCTGACAGCACCCCCTATTCTATTCCAAGTAGAAGATGAGCATCGAAGAATCTCCAGTGTGAGATGGTTGAATTAGTGGCAAGCCTATCTTTTGGCAAGAAAAACCCCTTGCTTCAAATGTAGACAGACTGCTGTCCAAAAAGGACAAAACTTGGAAGCAGGTAAGTCGACAGCCTAGCTCTGCCAAGACAGGTTAGGTAAGTCCTTCATAATTCCTGCTCTACAATCAATGTCTGTCAGAGAAATGGGACCAAACAGCTGAAGATTGATGCTGTAATGTATGGAGAGAAAATGGGAACTGTCCAGGCAGCCACTGATATGTCATTTCTTAGTTTTGGAAGCTGCAGGCCCTGCACTTCCTATAAAATCAGATATATTTATCCCTCTCAGGTCTCTGAGGTGGTTGAAGAATAGATAGCTAGAGTCTCATAGTTAAATTTTGAGTTGTTTAGGAATCAAGAGGGTGTTCTGGATCTAAGAAGATGTTTTTTTTTTTAAATTGTGATGCAAGTTAGTATGAAAGCTGAGTTGGATATAGAACTTTAAACTCGTGGAGATGGTTAGATGGTAGAATGTTAAAGTCAGGTGCTAAATACATATGGACTGGGCATTGGGAATGTATGCTAAGCCATATAACTCTCATAATTGTGGCATATTTATTTCTGTTGTTTTGTTTTGTATTTACTGTTAT
Source organism: Lophiomys imhausi (assembly GCA_907164525.1). Taxonomy (NCBI): domain Eukaryota; kingdom Metazoa; phylum Chordata; class Mammalia; order Rodentia; family Muridae; genus Lophiomys; species Lophiomys imhausi. Next base: position 1,732,114 of record CAJQZJ010032510.1, read on the forward strand.
AAGAGAAAGAACCATTTGTTGGACTGAAAGGGGGAGCTGTTGGGGGAAAGAGGGTGGAAGGGTGGGACAGGAGGGGGGAGTAGGGAAGGGATTGTGACTGAGATGTAACTTGAAGAAATAAAAGAAAAAAAAAAGAAATGTCATGTGAGCCAAGCAGGCTCAGGGCCAGAACTTTCAAGACCCTGACTTTAACTCCATCAGCACTCCTCTCTCATCCTTAAACTCAAATAAGGCCCTTCATAACCCACCTTAAAATTTTATTCACAAAAGGAAATTCTTAAAGAGAAATAAGGAAACCAGCTCATGCATGAAATACAAATTGAAACTTCACTTCCTTTGTAAACGTTGCTTTCTCTTTGCATCTGGTTATAAATTACGTCCTTTGGGTGAGGTAAGACTCTGATCACATTTTAGCCTTTGCTGAGGCTCATTGCGTTGGGGTATCTCTCTCTTAAGAAGCCTGCAGTTACACCTCAGGAGCACACTGCAGTTTTCCATTGCAATTCTTGTTTTAAATGTCCCCCCATGTATATTGTCTCATCTCTCTCCTTGATAAACGGGATGACCCTGCATCACTCTGACATACCCTGAAATTCTTTTCTGTGTCACTGTCGAGGACCCGGCCTTAGCTGAGTGGTGGTCCCTAAGATGAGGATTTTCCAGGTTTCTTGCAGCTGTGCTGGGCTGCGTCTCCCTGCCGCCATGGGCAACAACAACAATAGATCATGGTAATAGCACATGCTGGGACCTAGCTAGAAAGAGACATGCCCCTGGCCAGGCAGCTGACATATGCAGACATTGTTTTTGAGGACCCATTGATCCATCACACTGAAGAAGAGAGAAAAAGTGGAACGTCCAGTCCATGACAGCAACCCAGAGAAAGCACCAGAAGGAAGCCACACAACCCCAGCTCTGGGGTGGGCAGTGTGGTGGTCATTCTTGGCTGTCAACTTGACTACATCTGGAATTAACTAAAACCCAGTGGCCGGGTACACATATGAGGGATTTTTTTCTTAATTAAATCATTTCAAGTGGGAAGACCAACTTTTAATCTGACTCTTTTAAGATGGGAAGATCCACCTTTAATCTGGGCCACAGCTTCTGCTGTAAAGAACATGGAAGAAGCAAGCTCTCTCTCTCTCTCTCTCTGTCTGCTTGCTCTCACTCTCATTAGCAAGTTCATTCCTTCCCTGGCATTAGAGCCTACTTTAGGATTCCAGAGTATACTGAAGACCAGTTGAGACATCAGCGTCATGAATAACTACTGGATTCTTGGACCTCCCATTGGTAGACAGTCGTTATTGCACTAGCTGGACCACAGCCTGTAAGTCATTCTAATAAATCCCACATACATACATACATACATACATACATACATACATACATACATACACACACATACATGCATACACACATACATACATACACACATGCATACATACATACATACACACATACGTACATACATACACACACATACATACTTACACACATACACACATACATACATACACACATACACACATACACGAATGAGACAGAAAGATTCATTCTATCAGGTCTGTTCCTGTAGAGAACCCTGATTAACACAGCCAGTGTTTGTGGAATATGGATACACTTTCCTCCCCTGTTCAGGACCATTAAATATCCTGTTACTATTGTCACGTGTGTTCTGTAAGCAACAGAAGCCAATTCCGTCCTCAGATGAAACAGATCTCCCTGGTTACCTTTGTCCCTCTTATCAGAAGCCTGCCTCAACACTCTGGAAACCTCAGAGTTAGGAAGCCTTTGGTCTCAACCCAGAGAAGGCATGAGCTTTCAGAAGGACCTACCTACGAGGTCCCTGGCTCCTGTTTCTGTTTCTGCAGAAAACCACTGTCGGCTGTTTCTCCTTCTCGCATTTCTTCCTATTCCCAAACAAGCCAGTTTTTCTAGTCTTGAGTTCCTTCCATTTGTATGCTGTTTATTGACTCCCTCTCACTGAGAAGGATCTAGGCTCTTCCTCCTGTGACACATGCCCATTTTTCCACCACAGACACAAAATTACTCAGAGCCATGTAAACACACCGACTGATCCACAGCCACACTGTGTTAACATGAATGGATGGGCCAGGTGTGTGCAACAGCAATACTTCTGACAGAGCATTCCTGGCGTCTGGCATCTGTACTTTTCTTGTTTCCCCATCATCTCTGGTTTCCTTGGCTGAGCTCCAGGCTTTGCTTTTCTTGGTCGGAGGAACTCTGAAGTCCATCTATAGTCTAGATTCTGGACTGGTGTGGCTGTCCCATCCCATCCCATTCCCTGGTCCATACAGCTTCATGCCGGAATAACCCAACCTTATTTGGGGTGCTACTTTCAGAAAAAACAAAATGAATATGTAGGTTTTCATTGGCTCCTATGGCCAGTAGAGTCCTTCTGGTGTCCCTGACCATGGCAGGGCCATCACAGGGGACTAGGCAGATAAGGCTTAAGGCCTAGGACTAGCCAGGTACTGTGATGACCTCTCTCCAAACTCAGTTATGCCCTGTCACTCCCTCCCACCTGCTTATATCCTGATTCTTTTACAATTGAAAAAGATCTGAATGAAACAATACGCTGAGTGTTGCAGGCTATGATCCCTACCATGGGGTCCACACACTTACTTTCACGGCACTGAAGCAGAAGGCATGGAGCAGGACTGCAGCCAAGACACTCCGGCTCACACTGTATACAGCTGATGTGATCCCGGAGACGGCTGGAATATAAACACCATCACAACTTACTAGATGAGCCCTTCTCAAAATCAGCAGAGCTATAGGCAGGGAGAGGGCCGTGACTTTCAGTATAAGTTGCCTGTCCACGGGATCCGTCCAAAGATGCAGGTCCCTGCTAGTGTAGGGAAGATTGTAACCACATAACTCCATAGAATAACAGAATCAAGGATCAGCCCTGTATGCCACTCCCAGGAGACAGTGGAGTCATATGTGTTTGGGGGGAATTGTTTTCAAAGCTCATAGGTTCTCTCACAACTCTACAAGCACAGGTACACACTGAGCTATTCTCACAATGACACACACACATGCTTACACACACACACACACACACACACACTTCTTCTAAAGAATAGTTGGAAGGGCCTCACTCACTCTAAATCAAGGGCACTCCTTCCCTTCCTTGTACCTTTGCTTATTCCTTTACTGGGTGGGCCACTTCTGATTCTATGGAACAAACTCCACAGGAAATCCAAACTAAAGCAGGCTTGGACCTCGAGATGAAGAAAACCTTCCAGTTTTGCCCCCATCCTCTGTCCCTGGGACAACTAGACCTTGTGGAAACTTGAAACCCTTCCCAGGATGAGCAGGTGCAAAGACTCACCAGAGCCTCCAAACAGCAACATGTCAATTTGTTCCAGAAGGTACGTACAGAACGTGTTGATCTGTGGGAAGAGCCCGAGGAGGGAGATCACGGGGAAGCAACATAAAACCACTGAAAATGAACAGACAAAGGGAACAATGAGCTAAGGGCAGGTTAACCATGGCCAAGTTGTGGCTACAACACTGCCCTTTTCCCTCTTCAGAGACTTGACCCCCCCTCCCAGGGAAACTGAGTCAACAGAGGCTCCTCTCTCCCAGGCCTCTGGAGGCTAAGGAACAAAACAGCAACTGCATTATCCAGGGCTGGCTACCCTGACAGCTCAGAACCTGAGGAAGAGCTCAGAGGAGGGGGGAGGGAGATAGAAGGAGGGAGGGAGGTAAAGAACAGAACAGAATCAGACCTGGGAAGATGAGAAGGGAAGTTGGAAGACAGGGAAAATTCCAGAAAGATGTGCAAACAAGAGGCAGAAGTATAAAATGAAGCTTGCGAAGGGAAAAAAAAAGCCACCTCAAGAGTAGTTCATTGCTCACCCAACATTTTTTCATCACATAAAACCTTTAAAATGCAGCAGACCCCTAGCTTCTGCCAACCCCAACACTATGAATCCAACCAGGTAATGTCTGAAACCTACAACAGAGTTTGTCCCACTTTGTTGCAACTTGTCTGCCTGGGGTCCTCACCAACATATTTGTTAAAAAAAAATAATAATCCAGTGACTCCGAAGGATCCTGATTCTTGCTCCATCTTTTGTGTAGGAAGGGGATTCACACAGCTGTTGATCTAAAACAGAGCTCTCCTCAAAAGGAATGAGCAGAAATGAGTGACTATGGCCCGGGAACACAGATATAGACTGTCCCAAAGGTTTGGTTGTGAAAGCAGTTACATGAGATTTTACTATTAATAGAACAAAGGTCCATTGGGTGACCACACAGTGTGTGTGTGTGTGTGTGTGTGTGTGTGTGTGTGTGTGTGTTTGTGGGGGGTATGCATGTGTAGGTAGGGTGTATGCGCTGGCATGTAGAGCTCAGAGGTTGACTCAGGCATTACCCTTCAGGAGCCATCTTGCCTTGTTTGTTGACACAGGGCCTTTCGATAACATAGGACTAGCCAAGTTGATGAGGTCCAAGTCCAGCCGTACTCCCTGGAATCCCAGTCTTTATGTCCCACCACAAGTATGCCCTGACTCTTTGGAGATGGGATGTTGAGTCTGTGGTCTCCCGATCCACAGGGTCACCACAAGGCCAGTCTCACCCACAGGCTCTTGCTGAAATTACCCAGATGGGCAGATATAGAAACCCAGCCCCAGGGTGAGCAGCCTCCTGAGCCCAGGAAATGAGTGCCAACTATAGAGGCGATTGGCCTGACTCCTGCAAATACAAGCCAAGGAGATTCTCACCAAGGAGGGAAAACAGCGATACCCTGAATACACACAGCTTAGGACAAGTAAAAGAACACACAGGAGAATGCTATTCCTGGCAGGTCTCAGAGGCTCGGACCTCTAATTACACCTATTCAGCAAGCTGAGACAGGAGGATTACAAGTCCCAAGACAGTTTGGACTATGGATTGAATTTGAGGCCAGACTGGAAGTTACTGACAGCCTATCTCAAAAATCAAAAGTTAACAGAGGGCTGGGGATTTGGGTCAGGTGTGGAGAGCTTGAATAGATATTTGAGGCCCCGAGTTCAATCCTCAGCACTACTTTATTTATCATCCATCCATCCATCCATCCATCCATCCATCTATCATCTATCTATCCATCTATGTATCTATCCATCTATCTATCTGTCTGTCTGTCTGTCTGTCTCTGTCTGTCCGTCCGTCCGCCTGCCCGTCCGTCTGTCCACCCATCCATCCATCCATCCATCCATCCATCTATCATCTATCTATCCATCTATGTATCTATCATCTATCTATCTATCTATCTATCTATCTATCTATCTATCTATCTGTCTCTGTCTGTCTGTCCGTCCGTCCGCCTGCCCCTCCGTCTGTCCACCCATCCATCCATCCATCCATCATCCATCCATCCATCCGTCCGTCCATCCACCCATCCATCCGTCCATTGTCCTGCTGCTCCTATCTCCACCTCAGTCTCTCCTCACGTCACTTACTGCCTGTCCTTCTCTCACAATCATGCTCTCTCCCACCTGCTTTGTCCATGCTGGGTGGATGACTGGTCTCTCTTGTGTAGGGAGGTGGGGCTCTCCTTGAGCAGCAGACCTGATCTCCTAAAGCTGTCCTCTCCTCCTCTCCCCATCTAAGGATGGGAATGACAATAAATAAGGCTCTTGCCTTTGTGTCTTAGTTGTTACGGGACCTTTTCATGTGATGAAGTCCAGACCCTTGTGGGTCCCTCGTGGCCCTAAGCGAACGTGAAAGGTGTCCTTTAAGAGGAGGCAACGGGGGCTAGGGAATGTGGCTTGGCCAGTAGAGGTCTTGCCTAGCATGCATGAAGCATGAGGTTTACCCCAGTACCTCAGAAAATTAACCATGGCGGTACATGTCTATAATCTGAGCACTCGGGAGACTGAGGCAAGATCATGGCCACAAGGTGAAGATCAGCCTGGATTACCTAATGAGAACCATGCCTCAAACAAACAAACAACAAAAAAGGAGGACACAATAAGGAGAGGGAGGAAAGGCAAGGGGGAAATGATGTAATTGTATTAATTTTAAGAAGCACAGTGAGGACTGCTGAGATGCGTGGTGGGTACAAGCCTTCGTTGCATAAACCTGATGACCTGAATTTGACCCCTAGAGCCCAAGGTGGGCATTAACTCCCATTGGGTGGTCTCTGAGTTCCACACATGTGCTGTGACATGGGCCAGTACACACACACACACACACACACACACACACACACACACACACACACA
>CAJQZJ010032510.1:1738356-1769103 GCA_907164525.1 Lophiomys imhausi
ACACACACACACACACACACACACACACACACACACACACACACACACAGTTTAAAAAGTCAAACAATAACAATGAAAAGGCAGTTTGGGCCCAAAGATAGAGAGCAATGGGAGAGACGTCCCAGGAAGACCTCTTGGACTCAGGCTCCTGGGCTGTGAAGCCACGTGCTGCTTCTGTTCTCCTTCTACACCTGGTTCTGACAGCAAAGCAGCCCAGAAAACAGGTGCATACCATGTCTCTCCTGCTAGCCTCACAGTCCTTGCTTTCTCCTTCTCCCCTATGGATCCCTGGGCGTGACAGTGGCAACAGTCACATGGCAAACTCCTCCTGAAGAGGCTCCACAGCACAGTGACCTTGAACTGCCCTTGTCATCTCTTACAAAGTCAGAAAAACCTTCTAAATATCCCCCTCTTCTGCTGTGTTCTTTCTCATTTTCCAGTCATTTCATTATCTGTGCAAATCAGTGTGTTTAACACCCTCCCTCTTTACTCGGGGATTGTTATTCTTCTAGTTTTTCTTTTATCTGAGCCACAGATAACATCCAGTCAGCTTGCTGGGTTATTTATCACTTTTTTTTAAATAATTTATTTTTTATTTCTTCAAGTTACATCTCAATCACAATCCCCTCCCTCCTCCCCCTCAGCCCCACCATCCTCTTCCCTTCTTTTTTTTTTTTTTTTTTTTTAGTTTAAGGTATTTATTTTTCCCCCCAACAGCTCTCCCTTTCAGTCCAAATAATGGTTCTTTTTCTTATAACTATAAATACAATACAAAACAACAGAAATAAATAGGCCACGATTATAAGAGTTATATGGCTTAGCATACATTCCCAATGTCCAGTCCATATGTATTTGGCACCTGACTTTAACATTCTACTATCTAACCATCTCCATGAGTTTAAAGTTCTATATCTAACTCAGCTTTCATACTAACTTGCCTCACAATTTTAAAAATATCTTCTTAGATCCAGAACACCCTCTTGATTCCTAAACAACTCAAAATTTAACTATATTTATCACTTTTTTAAAAAGATCTGTTACCTTTGAGGGACAGGCAATAAGTATTAGGAAGTTTTAAGGAGAGAAATGTTTTTCAGGAGGGAGGTAAGGAAAAGCCATATTCCTTGTCTCTCCCATACCTCGGAGGAATTGACTTGAAGTGACTTGAAGAAAAACAAAAGGACAATGTCCCAAGGACTGCTTGGAGACACCGGTTGCTGCTAAACAAACACCTCAGGCTTCAATTGAGTCCAGCCCTCATCCTTTTTGAGCCCTAATAAAGTCTCTGATTCTCCTGCCATGGAAAGTGGGCTACACCAGGGATTCAGGGCGTAGGCTTTCTCAGAGTAGCAAATTAAAGAAAAGTAAGAAGTGAGGGCATGAGGCACCCAAATACAAAAAAAAAAATTTTGTAAGTGAAATGTCAGACTTTGCCTCTCTTAAGTCTCTCTTCCTTCCCTCCCTCCTCTCTCCCTTTCACTCCGTTGTTTTTTTTTTTTTTTGGTTATTGTTGTTGTTTTGGGTTTTTTTGTGGGGTGGGTTGGGGAGGGGTTGTTTTTGTTGTCTTTTGAAGATACGATCTCATGTAGTTCAGACTGGCCTCCAACTTGCTACCTAGCCATCAGCAACTTTGAACTCCAGATCCTCCTGCACCTACCTGCCAAGTGTTAGGACCACAGGTCTGTGCCATCACATCCAGTGCCTTCAAGTCTCATTCTACAATTCTCTGTAAAACATTCTTCTTAAAGAGGCCAGCTCTGAGGGTCAAGGGAGCTGTCTCTGATTTATGAGTGGGAACCATCCCAAAACTCATTTGCTCATTAACTTCTGGAGTGCTTTATGACTACCTAGGTATTCCTCGGTCACTCCACCCTGCCCAGGCTTATCTGGTACCTCTGGATTCCAGGCACTGAGCGGAGTGCAGGAGTTCAATGGTGAGAGGACAAGTTTGGTCTCTGCTTCATCTGCGCTGAGAAGACAAGCTGGCCAAGAAGACATGCATCAAACATGACAAGCAGGAGCCTAGTACTATCACATGGGTCAGAAACTGTGAAGTAAGGGTGGCCAGAGGATGGAAGATGAAACTTAAGGAAATGAGCCACTGGGAAGAAGAATCTTGTCCAGGGCTCTAGACACAGCAGAATACTTCAGAGCATATAAAGAAGAGAGGACAGAAGCCAAGCTGATAGGAGCTCTAGTTAAGCAGCACGTCCCTGTCTGCTTAAGAGATGGAACTAAAATCCTGGTCTACACCATAGTCTGGGAGGAAAGGTAGTCAAGAGGCACACATGGTGAATATGGAGGTATAGCAAGAGAAAGGCAGTGTTTCAATACAGAAATCTCACATCCTTTTCCATCCACGGCCTCTGATACCCGGCTCCTTGGGTGACCTTGAGCTATGGGCTCGCCCCAACCCTCTATTTGAAAAAGGAAATTGATTAACCTATTGAATTTAAGTAAAATACTAACGAGGATTCTAAGTGTGCTCACATGCCAGGTCCTGACAGCTTCCCAGTGTAGCTGGCAGGACCTTGGAAGGGAATGGTAAGCTGAGGAGAAAGGGCCTAATGCCTTTCTTGTGGCCTGTGACAGACTTTGAACAATGATAAAGGGAGACACATCAGCAAGAGTGGGGCACTCCTCCTCATGGAAGGCCACTGACCAATCTCCAATCAGGGCTCTCTTCCTTTTATTCGTCCAAGCGTTTGTTTCTTACTTGAACTTGAAGGTTTTCTTTTTTAAAATGTATATGAATGCTATATCTGCATGTGTACCTGCAGCCAGAAGAGGACATTAGATCTCATTATAGATGGTTGTGAGACACCATGTGGTTGCTGGGAATTGAACTCAGGACCTCTGAAAGAGCAGCCAGTGCTCTTAACCTCTGAGCCATCAGCCCCCTTGAAGGTTTTCTGAAACATGTTTTCCAGGCCTTTGGCTTTAAGTTGCTTGGTTTTTCCATGGATGTAATAGAAGTGAGATTCTGAGTTTGCACACATGGTGAGCTTGCAGGAGGAAGTGTATGTATGTGTGCATAGGTATATACATGTATGTATATGTGAGTGTATATATGTGTATGATGTCTATATGTAGGTCTATATATGAGAATATGTGAGTTTGTATGTGGTATGTGTGCATATATGTGTCTGTGTAGGTATGTATGTGTCCATATGTGTATGTGTGCATATCTGTGTGTCTTTGTATGTGTGTGACTATGTGTGCATGTGTGATGTGTATCTATGTATGTTAAGTGTGCTACAAATACAGCAGGAAAAGAAAAGGGAAGGGACAGTGAGGAAGGTGGTCTGAGAGACATACCCCCATCTAGGTTTTCACCACACAGGACACAGAGAAATTTCCTCACACATCTGGACCCCTACCCAGGAGTGCTGAGGAGATTCGGAGACCTGTCAGGGAGGCCAGGGAAAGGGTGACGCTAACTCTAGACTAGGAGAGCTCATCAGGAAGTGGACGTCTTGATGGCACTGAGAGTCTCAGGGCAGTGACTTTGCCACTGTCCCTACACGTTTGGGTTGTCACAGTCATCACAAGTTCAAAGGAGGGTAGCTCCTAGATGGCATCACAAAAGTCCCCAGAGCATGTGTCAAGGAGTCTTTGGAGCTATGGATCATGGACTTTTTAGCGAGTGATAACACTAAGTCAGTATTGAAACAGGGCTCTTTTCTATGTTCACACATTAACTTAAAAACTACATGAGTTATAAGGTGGGTCACTTTTTTTTTTGGTCCCTCAACTTTCAGCACAATGTTGCTGGCTTAGAAGGTGTGGTGGCCAGTGTGCCCAGCTTGATAGAATCTGGACCCACCTGGACAAGCCCACAGGTGCTACTGAGGGAAATGATCTAGTCTCTGGGTGTGTCTGTGAGGGGCTGTGTTGATCAGGTGAGTCGGGTGGAAAGACTCATCCCACATGGTGGGTCCCAGGCTGTATGGACTGAGTGACCTGCCCGCAAGCGTACCTTGCTCTTCTCTTCCTGGCTATGGCGTGCGTGAGGTGACCAGGGGCTTCATGCCTGCAGCTCTGCCTCCTCACCATGATGGACTGTACACCCTTGAACTGTGAGCCCCATGACATACTGTGACTTTGAATGCCAGACAAAGTAGATCCTTCTCCCTTAAGTTACCTTTGCCAAGGTATTTTATCACAACAATGACAATGGGGGGGGGGGGAGGCAGACTGAGAAAGCAGGAGCCTAAGCATCTGGCTGCTGAAGGCCTCACCTATGCGATTAGCATGTGGCACAGCTGAGTGGAGTGCTGAGTAATAGCAGATGCTGCTTCCATTTCAAGCCAAACCAAGCATAGCAGCACAAACAGGAAGTGACCAGAGCTGAGACTGGTGCCCATTCATGCATGATCACAGTGCCTGGGCTACGTGGAGAAGCCCAGTGGCCAGCTCACCCCAACAGCTGTCACAGCCAGCAGGCTTCAGATGACACAGGGGTACAACTTCTTGGTCATAAATATCAAAGTCTTTTCAAAGAATCCAATTGTTAGGCACTGGGGAGACAGTAGGTGCTGTCCTTGCCATGAAAATGTGAGGATGTGAGATCAATCCCTACATCCACACAAAAAGCAAGACAAGATGGCACGTGCTTGTGATTTTAGGGTTCGGGAGGGAGAGATGGCTTTTCCATAGTGAGAGACTCTGTCTCAAAAAAACAAGGTGGACAGTACCTGAAAAATGACAACTGAGTTGTCCAGCTGTCTCTCTCTCTCCCTCCATCCCTTTTCCCTCCCTCCTTCTTTCTTTCCCTTCCCCCCCCCCCATTCCCGTTTGCTATTTTGGGCTCAGAGTCTTCTATGGACACAAGCCAAGAGGAAAATATTTAGCCCTTCACAGCCGTAAGCAAGTGTGCAGGCTTTTTCCACTAGAGACTCACAAGATAAAGGAGACCCATGCCTTCCCTTCCCAAGACTCTTCCCTGTGACCCCAACACTCACTCACCTATCAAGTGGTCCCTGACTGACTGCAGGGTCTCTGGTGTAAAGAGCTTCAGGCCATACACAGCATAGCTGGGAGGGTGCCTGGCTTTGGCCCCCGCATCAAGAAGCAAAATAAGGCCGCACAGCACACAGAAGTAGATGGGTCTGCTATAGGCAATGATTTGGTTGTGTCCCTAGAAGACAAACACAATTTCTGAGTTGTACCTTTTCTTTTGACTCACTGACAGCCAAGAACTTACACCACATGATACAAATGGCACTACCCCAACACCCATCCCCACCCTCAAAATACCAGGAAAAGGGGAGACAAAAAGACACATGAATAAACAATGCTTGATGTTTATTTTGCCAGGTCAGAAAGAGATCAAAAAAGAATGTTGCTATTCAAGCCCAACAAAATTTACCTAGAAATTTAATTACCACCCCCAGAAAAAAAAAAAAACTGTCTAATTCAGAACTTTCTTCAGGGGGCAGATTTCCACTCTCCTTGCTCCTTTCAGGTGCAAGACTCCTTCTGGACATTTGACTTGGGTTCCCTAGCCACAAGAAATGGCATTATGACTGGGGCTTCAATTCTTTATGGCAAGAAGCAGTCGATGGAAGAGAAAGTGGCTGCGGCCAGACCTGAAGGTTAGGACCTGAACACGGCAGACAGAACAGTTGACTAAAAAACAAACACACTATGCTATTTTGTTAAGTATAGGCAGCACTTTTCACCTGAGGGGAATCCAAGCCTTTGAGGACTTAGGTTTTAAAATAATTTAAAATTTTATAATTATTGCACATGTGTGCATAATCAGTGTTTGTGTGTATGTGCATGATGTGTGTGTGCATGGTGAGTGTGTGTGCTGAAGAAACCAACAATTAACCAGGTGGAGAGTGCTCTTGGCAATCCATGAGGACCTTGTGCGGAACAAGCAGAGGCCCAGCGGCGTGGTCTCGGGCAGGTGTTTTTAGTCACTGCCTTGAATATGCTATATTTAGAAATGGAATTTAAATTGCCACTGCTCCCAAAATAGAAAAAACAGTCCTATTCCAAGACCATCTTTCAACCAGGCAATACCACTGTCTTTCACAGGGACTGTCTGCCTTTAGTCCTGAGGCCAGCCTCGGTCTTAAAAAAACAAACAAACAAAAAACAAAAAAAACCTGTTGCACCAGTAGGAAATTTTCTTCAGAATCTAAGTAGGTCATGGATTAACAAGCACAAGAGAATACTTTACTTCCATTAAAAAAAAAAAAGACCAAATCCACAATGAAATCTAAACATCCTTACTAAGTAAACAACAAAATAAATTAGCGGGTATAAATATTTGTGTGGTATATAAAGGCACCACACACATGCAGGGGAGACATTCCCTCAAACTGACATGGTTTAGGAAATGTAATTAAGCAGCTATCACTTGTTCTGGCTCTTTCTGTTATCAAAAGGTTAGAGGGCTGAACAGACCAGCTGAGTCAGGAAAGTGTTTGCCTTACAAGCATGAACGCTCACTAGTGAAATTCTGTGCTCCCCCAGAGCGGAGTTCACATCTGCATCAGCCGTCCAACAAGGATCCCTGTCCCTCTGAGGATCAATGTTTAAGGTTTTAATAAAAATTTTTTTCACCTGCTCCACCAGATGAAGTCCAACCACAGTCTCTTAAAAATTTATTCAGTTTTCCCAGTCCGTTCTATAACCTTAACTTCCAGTGTGTCTCATGGCTAGAAGCATCCTCCAGGCTGCTGTCTGACGGCTGACCTTGAGTGCTTGTGGGGTTCCTATCAGCCCTCCCCATCATCACGCTCTGCAGCAAACTGTTCACACAGCAGTTTGGAAGACCCGGAAAGAAATGAGAATCCCTCAGAGAAGCCCGCCACCGGGGCTGAGTGACCAGCCACCTGCATATTTTTCACACTAAAGGTAGTTCATGAATTGCAAAGCAGACCCCTCTCCCAATTCATCTTTGTTGGGTTGTTTTTTTTTTTTTTGGACCTGATTGATGAATTGCACGTTGATTTACAAGATGTGGATTCCTGCCTAGCTCTTGTCCTGAAAAACTGCATTGCATGGGAAAATGCCTCAGCCTCTCCTCCTCTTCCTTATCAGAGACTCCAGCTCAAACCAGGGCTGAATCTACTTGGAAATCCCTGTAAGGTCATTGGTGGCTGCATTTGACATGGGTAGATGTCTGACTGTAGTTCTCTGTGACAGTAAGAAAAATGTCTGCTTCTCGCTTTTTGTCACGCCTGCTCCCTGTGACATGCCTACTCCTTGTGACACGCCTGCTTGGATCCTGGGATGGTAGCATGGTCTATTCTTATAAGAACCAGGTGAGCAGAACAGCATGGGGGGGTCACAGCAATGACTCCTCAAATATACCTGAAGCATGAGGCTTCCCTGACACCCTCCCCTCCTCATTGTTTTAGCATGTTTTGTGTCATATCCCAAAGTACATGTAGAGGGAATGGTATATGTGTGAGCGTACATGCATGCATTCATGTGTGTGTGTGTGTATGTGTGTGTGTGTCCACACACACATGCATGTGCCTCTCAGTGAACCTGGAGTTCTCTGTCCACACTGGTTGGCCAGTCAGTCAGTTACAGGAATCCCCCTGTCTCTGCACCCACAGCACTTGGATCACAGATTTGTGTGGCCCCGCCTGGCTTTTACATAGGTTCCAATGCTGATTTTCATGTGTGTGTGTGTTGGGGGGGGGGTCCACCTGGCTTTTACATAGGTTCCAATGCTGATTTTCATGTGTGTGTGTGTGGCCCTGCCTGCCTGGCTTTTACATAGGTTCCAATGATAATTTTCATGTTTGTGTGGCAGTTGCTTTACTGACTGAGCTATCTTTCCTGCCTGCCCCAGGGTAAGGAATATTTGATGTGGTGAAACAGCATCAGCAAACCAGCAGCAGTGACAGAAAGGTACAAGAAGGGAGAAGGTGATGATGGTGCTGCCGAAATGGACTACAGCAAACCTTCAGAGCCGCACACCTGCCTCGGGTTGCTGAGAGGAATCCCAACACTACATCCTAATACCCTAATCACGCTGCTGACAGGGATCTTGATGCTCTGAGATAAAAGATGTACCATATGCAAACCAATTACAGGGAACAAAGGAATTTAACAGGACAGCATCTGCCACCACACAACCACCAATTAGAAGCTTTTCTTAATCATGATGAGCTAGTATAGATTAAAAATCAGTCCTAAACCCTGGATATAATTTTTTTTAATGCATAATAGTTGAAAGATAATTTTCTCTTGTTGGAGAGCTTTTTCAGACTCTAGGGTAGAGGGTGGGGGGCGGGCTTGGTGTGACAGAGGCAGGAAGGATACACAGAGTCCAGGAGGGTAAAAACACAGTTATGGCCAGCACCTGCACAGTGGACCTGCCCACAGCACCCAAGGCCACAGGGGCACCAGGGCCAGAAGAAGCTATATGTAGCTAGGAGCTGGTCAAAAGATATTGAGTCACCAAAGGGTTGATCTGAGTGAGCACAGTCTCTCGTACAAATTGGACTCCAGGTTATCAGTATAAAGGGTAACAGAGCACCTGAACTCAAGGAATAAAGGGAGATGGGCTTCAGACACACCCAGGGATATGAATATGAAAACCACAGTGGGAAATGAACTCACGGGTATGAGTTCATTCTTAAGGATGGTCTGTAGTTCTCAAAAAAGTACAAATAGTGGAGGAAAGCACTTGCCTTGCAAGGGGGGGACCTGAGTTTGAATCACCAGAACCCACACAAAAGATGGATATGCAGCAGGAGTGTTTGGAAGCTGAGTGCTCTTTCAGGGAGATGAGCGGCAGACAGGAGAATCTCCCGAAGCTCACGGGTCAGCTACCCTGGCATATACAGCAGAGGAAACACTACAGAGGGATCCTGCCTCAAACAAAGCAGGTGAGGACCAACACCTAGATAGTCCTCTGACCTCTCCATACGTGCTGTGTATATGCACCTGTGCAAACACATGTATGCAGGAGGGCACGCACAATTGCAAGTGCCCCACCCAACACACACAGTGTGGGGGAGCTGTGCCCCCACAACAGTAGGAGCTGGAAAAATGGTTCAGCAGGTGAGAACTTTCACTGCTCTTCCAGAGGACCTAAGTTGGGCTTCCAGCACCCATCTAAGGGTAAATATTGCACAACCTCAGTTTCTGTGCAATATAGCAAAGTCTCTGGCTCACAGGCAAAGTGAGCTGAGTGGTGGGGGCTAGGGAGCAGGAGAGGGGTGGGGAGTGCTGGTAGGGAGCAGGAGAGGGGTGGGGAGTACTGGTAGGGAGCAGGAGGGGGGGTAGGGAGTGCTGGTAGGGAGCAGGAGGGGGTAGGGAGTGCTGGTAGGGAGCAGGAGAGGGGTGGGGAGTGCTGGTAGGGAGCAGGAGGGGGGTGGGGAGTGCTGGTAGGGAGCAGGAGAGGGGTGGGGAGTGCTGGTAGGAGGGTGTGCAGAGCAGGCACATGGATCAGTGAGCTTTGTAGGTCTGTTACATAGTACACTGACGGTGGCTATCACCAATAATTATATAGAATGTTCTTGAAAATGGCTGGAATTTATTACACTGTAAGTATTCTCATCAGAAATAAAGCATGTGATATGATAGACAAAAATAACTTGACTTAATCATTACACCATGTATATATGACCACATTATAACTCACCCCAAAAATATACGTAATAGGAGTTATTTATTTATTTATTGGTTTTTCGATACAGGGTTTCTCTGTGTAGCTCTGGCTGTCCTGGACTCGCTTTGTAGACCAGGCTGGCCTTGAACTCATGCCACAGGACTTTTAAGTATGGAACAGTTTATGACACATACTAAGAGCACTTGAGAAGCAATTGCTAGGTGCCAGCCAATGAAAGCAATTGCGCTATTTAACGATTTACATTCAATCCCCACTGATATTAATCAGCTCTATTTGCACATAAGGAAACTGAGGCATGGAGAGGACCACCCTCATGCTCAGCGTCAGATAGTCAAGTGGATAAGTGGGAAACAAGGCAGGCAGCAGATGGAAGTTTGTCAACCATCCAAGCAAGCTGCTGTGTCTTTTCTCATAAGAGCTCAAGGAATATAAATGACCCATCACACAGGGTCCACCCCATGCCTGACCATCCCCCTCCCTCCATGCCAACGCACCATGTGCTTAGATCCAGCCAGAGCTTAGCACCATGCACTCCGGTATCTATCCACCACTTCCACTCCTGTATTCAAGATACAGGCACAGATGCAAATTCACGTCACCCTGTTTTCAATGCAAGCAGATGAAACGAGCCACTGGCCTGTACTTGGGCACTTACGTGTATTGGTGAGGCAGGGTCAGGCTGGACGCTCTAAAACACAAACCATAGGGTCTGGGTCACCTCATGACTGCAAGGCTATGCTTGTGACAATACACACATATAAATACAGACACAAAGGATGGGTTCTTGCCTTGAGCAGGGAGTACTGGCAGCTGGCCATGACCAGGCAGAAGAGCAGGACCCACAAGTCTCTGCAGAAGCCACGATTCAGTGTCAGAAAGCCCAGGAGGGAAACCAGAACGCTAAGCAGAATTGCCACCATATTCTCCATCACATCTTCAGTTCTGTGCAAACACACAAGCAAGCACAGAGTGAGACCCTCACACCCATGCTGTTAACACAGCAAGCTTTCGTGTACTCATCTGCAGACCGACGCCGAGCAGAGGGGCTGTGCTGTTCCAGCCCTGCATCCATCTATTCTCGTGATGTTAAACAAAGTCCTTACTTTGACCCTAGGTGTTTGTTGACGCACTGACTTCCTTGGCCACTGCTCTGGGTTCAGGAGGAAAAGCTGGCCAGCGATTCTAACTCAACCTGGAATGTTTCAGAACTTCACAGGCTCCTCTCAGTGAGGGTTTGGGGAGCCTGAACTGACACCTGGATAACTGTTTGCAGATTGGTCACCTCTGGAGTCAGAGTTTGCTGCCCGCTTCCAAGAGCAAGGGGCTTCAGAGAGAGAGATGTCACCTGGAAAGGTACAGGGAGCCTAGCTGGGTGAGCTGCAGCCATACAGTCTTACTGGGCGGTTTTGTTTGTGGAGTCTTCGTGTGGAATGGAAGATGTGAGGGGACCTTGTCCAGACATGAGGTCTTATTAGGAGGGTGTGAAAAAACTTAAAGGGGTATTTAGAGCTTTGCTAAAAAGAGGGCTGAAGAGCTGAGTGAACCAACCAAGGTGGGGTAGGAGGTCTACAACAGGAAGGGCTGAAAGAAGGAAGGTAATAGGAGACAGCCAGGGACTGACAGAGGAAGTCAGCTGGCCTGTTGGTGGCAGTGGGACAGACTGGATATAAAAGATGAGCAGGGATGGGACCATGACTTCAGAAGTGCAAGAGCTTGACTGGAAACTAGATACACAGCAAGACATGGAGAGGATGGACAAAGTGAAGACAGGGGACAAAGTTGGGGGAACAGGGATCGTGGATTAGCGGGTTCCTCACCAGAATTCTGAGTACATTTTGTAACTCAGCAACATTTACTCATGTACAATATGCCTTCATCCAGTAAATAGTGATCCTTTTAGGTAAGGATAGTTGGCTACCTTGTCTCTCAAGACAGTCATGAACCTTTTATTTTATTTTTAACTATGTATACACATGTGTGTCTTTTGTGGGTGTGTGCACATGAGTGTGCAGGTGCCTCGGAGGTCAGAAGACAATGTCAGATCCAAATTCATGTCCTCATGCTTTCTCTGCTGAACTATCCCCCCAGCCCTGTAACCATGACTTCTGACCAGTGTCCTCCATGTCTGGCTCCTCTGCCTTGGGTCCCGCTATGTTCCATATATGTTTGCTGTTGTGTCCAATAGAACACAAGCCCTGTGAAGACAAACACCAAGGATGAGTTTCCCAACCCGTCAGTTCACAGCATGTGCCTGGCATGGGGCAGGTACCCAGCAAATGCTTGTTGAATGAATGAATAAGATGCTGAACTAGGACACAGATGGGTGGCTTCTTATTCTACATGCCGACCTGATAAACAGATGAAGGTAAGGCTTGGGCGTTTTGCAGAAAGGATAAGTGTGAGATAGGAGATAAGAGAGAGTAAGGAGAAATGACATGGCTGAGAATATTGAGGACCAAAGGCAAAGAGGGGAGGCTGTAACTATGGGTGCCAGGAAGCCGCCATTTAGAGATAAATAAATTGACAATGGGGTTCAACAGTACCAGACGAGGGCCTCATTCTAGGGCTGCGCAGTGCGACTGGCTCTGGCCCAGGACTGTACAAGCTCATCTCACCTGCTTCCTGTAGGGACTGTCAGTTAACCCATCACACACTCTTCTTGGATTTACACTCTGGCAGTTCAAGTTTTCCCAACCATGTGAGGTTTAATGACACCTCCCACTAAGAATCAGGGGTGATTTATTGATGTTTTTTGAAATAAAGACTCAGATGTCATGATAAATAAAAATATGGAGAGATAGCATGATGGGTCAGCAAGAAAAATGCTTGCCACCAAGCCTGATGGCCCAAGTTCAATCCCTGGGACCCCATGGTGCAAGGAGAGAAACACCTCCTGCAGGTTTTCCTCTGATTCCCATATGTGCACTGTGGCAGGATTGCACACAAAGGCACGTGCGCACACACACACACACACACACACACACACACACACACACACACACACGCACACACTACCAGTAGATTTTGATTTACACATGAGGGGTTAACACAATTTATCCTTTTTACAGGGAAAAAAAGTAATATATTCTTTAAAAGCCTCATCTAGCAGAATGCATTATGTTGGATTACTAGTCACAGATTCGATGTTCTGCTCATGTTCATGCCCTAGGGTAACATGGTATTGTTAGCAAAGTGATTACAATGCCATTCCCTGACTTGGGGGGGGAGGCTGAAATTTACTGCTGTAATTTTGCAAGACTATCGCTTTTTAGCATGTGATCACAACATTTAAGACACCACTGTACCATTGCTGTGACAAGTAGTCACTGGGGGACAGACGGCAGCTCTGCAACCCTGCCACTGCTGCACACGGGCTGGCACCGATCTCTGAACAGAGCCTGCTGTGCGACCATTAGAGACGGTACCATCAATTTTAAAACCAGACCCCACCAGAGCCACAGCTTCTGAAAACCCCAAATGTTATCCCTGGCAGATCCTGACAGGGGCCCACAAACAGGAAGTGCCCATTTTCATCACCATGGCAAACTTGAACCTCCCTACCTTGCCTACCCAGGCTACATATGTCCAGCCATAAAATGTTTTATTGAGGGAGCAATAATGAGAGAGGGCCAAAAGGAGAGAAAGGCATGGACGAGAGGGCACCATTAAGTTAACAAGCAGCAGAAAGAAGAGAGAAGACAGAATACAAGCCATGCAGGGGACAGCCATGCATCACCCCACTTTCCCTCTCCCCTTCCCAGGGTCACAGTTGGTCAGGGAAGGCCTCCTGCCAAAACAGGTCATAAGCGGACTGAAGCACACTGTCCCCCAAGCCAACTTGCAACCTAGTCAGTCCATGCTGCTTAGCCATCACCTTCCATGGCAATTGTGAAATTCAATGTCTAAGTCACTGGGGTTCACAGCAAAGTGGGGTATGGGCTGGAAATATCCTGGGGAACCTTAGAAAGCAGCGATTGGCATTTCAGGAGCATTTGAGTGTGCTTACTGGTATCCTCCCGTGTCTTCTGGCCACACCCATGTGTGCCTGACAGCTTACCGGTCCAATAGCGCCAACAAGGTGAGCCGATCGTACCAGACTTTAATCCACTTCCCAGGAAAAATGATGAATTTGTAAAACTGTTCTCGGTTAAACTTTGCTTGTGCTGAAGAGCGTGATGAATCCTCCAGGTCCTGACTCACGTGCTTTAAACATCAAAATCAAAACAGATCAAAGGCAGAAAAGTGTCACTGTGATATGTCCTTGTCACAGAAGCATCCCATAGTTTAAAATCCCCAGGGCTGGAGCCTGGGGTAGAGGCTGGAGGATGGTTCAGAAGCAAAAAGTGCTGTCTGCTCAGAGGATTGGGGTTCAGTTCTCAGCACCCACATGGAGGCTCACAAACATCGGTAACTCTGGTTCCAGGGGCTCCTGCATGTATGTGGTGCACATAAATGTATATGCAGGCATTTGCACACACACACACACACACACACACACACTAAATCTTTTAAAACACAAAGCCTGCAGGTATTGCTCAGTGGTGGAGAAACTGCCTAGCATGCTTGAAGCTGTGGGTTCAACTCTAGTACTGAAAAAATATATAAAACAAAAACAGATGGATCAAATTCCGAAACCAGCATATTTGTTTAAAAGGGCTAGTCTAAGAAAAGAATAATGATTAAAATCACACCAAGTCCATGAAGATGCTATCCATGAATTTCTGACCCTCACTGTTTAAAACACTTCTGCTCATTAAGAGAAGGGAAGGGGAATAATTATTATGTAAGACAAGAGGCCAAGAGAATATTTTAAGTGGCTTAGTTTTCAAGTTGCATTAAATATAACACTGAAGTAAACATCCAAATTTTACTCCAAATGTAGAGGTTTTCAGCGAAGGTCACTAGGTCAGTGACAAAGTCTGTTCTTAGCATGAAGTCCCAAGTCTGGTCTCCAGAGCACGTGGGAAAAGCCAGCATGATGGTGTGTGTCTGTTACCCCAGCTCTGGGGAGGAACAGATGGACAGCTGAGGCTTACCGATCAGCCAGTTTAGATCATTTGGTGAGCATCGGGTCACAGAGAGACCCTGCCTCAAAAAATAGAGTGGAGAATGACTGAAAACCCACAGCTGAGAGTGACGTCTGGCCTCTGCACACATGAGCATGCATGTGCACAAACACTTGTGTGTGTGTACCCTCGTGTATATACACATACCCCCACATGTATGCTAGTCCTTCAGAGTCTGCTGCATCTAGAGAAGACTTAAAGATGAAGCAGGCTGTGGAGGAAGTGAGCAAATAGTGACCTAGTGAGGAAATGAGGTTTGGAACAAGAGACCAAGCAGAAGGTGGGGTGTCCACCAGCAGCCATCTCTGTAGTCTGGGACCCCAGCATTCAGATGAACTAAACCTACCCGGTGGTCAGCTCCCCTCCCCACCCAGGGGCTGCATGGAAGAGTGCCTGCTTCAGGCTGGATGTGGGGGATGGGGACCCACAGCCCTCCTGAGGCTTCAGGACCATGAGTCCCCTCCTCCCGCCTCTGAAAGTTTGCAGCCCTCATTCATACTGTGTGGATGCTTCAAATCCCTCAGAGAATTTACCTTAAAGTAGCTTTCCACACCTAGCAGAAACAAAAGTACACTTTAATCTGGAAGAATGGAGCTTTGATGTGTGTCTCAAAGAATTCACACAGATCAATCCAAGGCAGGTGTGACGCATTAAAAAAAAGTCAGCCCATCCTAGAGCCACAAACACACAAACACACACACATACACACACACACACACACACACACACATACACACACACATACACGCACGCACACACACACATACACACACATACACACATACACACACACATACATACACACACACACACACATACACACACACACACACACACACACGCACCCTGAGTGAGTTTGTGAGTTGCAATCATCAACTTTAAAGACAGTGACTGATGTCCAAGAGCCTGGTGAGTGTGCAGAGGGGCCCAGATGCTCTTTCGTAGACCCCTGCAGAGCCCCGGGCGGAAGCAGGCATTGCCTTCTTAGCAGCACCAATGTGAACTCAATAACAGCTCAAGGACCAGAGAGTTATCTTGAACACAAAGTACTAATGCATACATAAGGCATAGGAGAAGAAAGCCACCCAGTCCCCAGGACTGCCCTCAAGAGCTGCTGGGCAGGGGATACGTTGGCGCTGAGACTCTGAGAGCAGCATGTTTCCTGGGCTCTTGTCTTAGTCAGGGTTACCAGAGTTGCAATGGAGCACCGTGACCAAAGCAACTTGGGGAGGAAAGGGTTTGTTTGGCTTTATACCTTCACTGTTCATCCTTAGAAGAAGTCAGGACAAGAACTCAAGCAGGGCAGGAACCTGGAGGCAGGGCTGATGCAGAGGCCATGGAGGAGTGCTGCTCGCTGGCTTGCTCCTTGTGGCTTGCTCAGCCTGCTTTCTTGTAGAACCCAGGACCACCAGCCCAGGGGTGGCAGCACCCACTATAGGCTGGACCCTCCCCCATCAATTACTAATTGAGAAAATGTCCTACAGGTTTGCCTATTAATCTTATGGAGACGTTTTCTCAGCTGAGGTTCCCTCCTCTCAGATGACTTTAGGTTGTGTCCAGCTGACGTAAATCTAGCCAGCGCAGCTCTGTTTCAAGACAAGGTACTATCTTGGAAACCGGCTGGTGCTGCATCAGCAGAAACTTGTGCAAACCGCCATGGACATCTTTGACTGCATGTCCACTGATACAGCACAGGCAAGAAATACATGCATTAGAGAGCCAGCTCACTGTTCTGGTGACATGGGGTCCAAGTGAGCTGCATGTTCTGGCCAAGCCCAGCAAGAACTAAAAGCCTGCAAAGAGAAAGGGCTGAGCCTGGACATTTGTAGTCAAAGGAGCAGGAGGGTGGTGAGGAGACAAAAGGGACACAGCCCGTTTCCAGCTCTTTTGGGAGTGCACCACAGTCTGTGTCCTCGCTAAGAACAGCAGGCACGCTGCCACCCTACCCTGATGCTGCAGGAAGTGTGCCTGGTGCTGTGTCCCCTGCAGGCCTCACCCAGCATCTCAGCTTGTCTCCTCAGGTGAGTCTCATATCCCCACCAGGTTTACGTCCTGTTCCGAGGCTGCCTCATCTGTCTCCAGAGTACCAGCTCGCAATGCAGCGGCCGTCTCAGCAGACACAGGTTAGGAAACGTCTCGAAGGGCCATCTTCGCCAGCATGTGTGAGGCTCCTAGAAAAGGCCTCCAGCCTCCAGCAAATATTTGTTGGGTCACAAGCCGGAACCCAGGTCATTTTTATTTTGTAAACAAAACCTCATTTAATTTCTGGTAACATCAAGTCAGCTTATAGAACTTAAGAACAGAACTTTTAGCTGGACAGTGGTGGCACATGCTTTTAATGCAAGCGCTGGGGGTGGGGGGTGGGGACAGGAAGAGGCAGGCGGATCTCTGAGTTCGAGGCTAGCCTGCTCTACAGAGCAAATTCCAGGACAGCCAAGGCTACAAAGAGAAGCCCTGTCTTGAAAAACAAAAACAAAACAACAACAAAAAGAACAGAGCTTAAGTTTTTTTTTTTTTTTTTCTGGTATGAGTCTTTTACAAACGTACATACCTAGGATCCCAGCAGGAGGCAGGACAGCACCTCTGTATGTTCAGTGTAAAACCACAAACTGCAAGCATTTTATGTTCAACTTAAAACTGAGAAAAGACAGAAACTCCTCAATGAATTTGGTTCAGTAACAATAAAACTATAGTAAATTGGTTTTTTGTGATTTTTATACTCACAGCTTTTGTATGTGCACCACAGTCTGTGTGTCTTTATGTATGAGTGTGTGTGGGGGGGTGGGGGGTGTGTCTGTGTGGTGTGTGTACAGAAGTCAGAGGACAGCTTCTGAAAATTGGTTCTCTCCTTCCACAATGTGGGTCCTGGGAATTGAACTCGGGTCCTCGGGCTTTGCTGTGTGAGCTTGTACCAGCTAAGTCATCTTGCAGGCCTCACTTACGGGTGCTTCTGAGACTAAAGTGGGTGCTTCCAAAGACCCCGAAGGCCCCTTTACCTCCAGCTCTCTGCACATGGCACCAAGAGCAGCCACGTCCTCTCCTGCTACCTCAGTGTTTCTAGGGACACTTCTAGGTAGTTCAACGCTATCTGCTGAAGGTAGGAGTGTGACGTAGCTGTCCTGGTTCAGGCTTAGGGTGAGAGGGAACCAGATTTCTCAGGGTGAACGTTCTGCAGGGTATGCAGCAGGGCTGAGTGAGGACTGGGCTCTGGCCCTGGTCAGCAGCTGGAAGAGCTCACAGACCTTCCTAGGACCAGTGTGTGATAAAAGCCCACAGCCAGCTCTGGGGCCCTCTGAGGTTCAGTAAAGACAGGTGACCTCACAGATGCAGGCTGACGGGGAGAAGCTGTGTCCTCAGAGAAGGGGGCGAGGGGTGCAGTCTCCGGTGGTCAGTGGGGCAGAGCCAGCCCTACAGGGGTGCAGTCTCCAGTGGTCAGTGGGGCAGAGCCAGCCCTACAGGGGTGCAGTCTCCAGTGGTCAGTGGGGCAGAGCCAGGCAGGAGCCCGTACTGGATTTGTTTAGTTTTATTGTACGTATATGAGTATATTGCCCGTGTGTACATCTTTGCACCACGTGCATGCCTGGTGCCTCTACAACTGCAGACGGATGGTTGTGGGCCGCCATGTGGGTGCTGGGAATCAAACCCAGCTTGTCCGCAAGAGCAGCCACTCCGCTAACCACCGAGTCATCTTCACGTCCCTCATTCATTCATTTTTTAAAGTTAGTGTCTCTCTGGAATTTTCAACAACGTATTCTTTAGTGACTCTCCTCTTGCCTGGTCTCCTCCTCCCTTCCCTACTGGCTTTTCCTCCTTTGTGACCCACGGGTCCTTCTGCTAACCCCTGGTCCTTCCTCTTCACCTGCCCCCCCCCATCTCACGGTGCCCTTTATTTTCCTACCCACACACATGCATCTAAACAGTAAATGCTGGGATTCACACACAAGAGAGAATGTACTATTCATTTCTCCGAGTCTGTGCTATTTCACTCAATAATCACTTTCTTGAAATTATTAGTTTTCATCACAGCTACAAAAAAATCTCATTTTGTGCCATGTTTTCATATCTGTTGACGGACACCTCAGCTGGTTCTGCTTCCTGGCTGTTGTGAGTAAAGCAGCAATAAGTGGGGATGAGGCAGTGTCTCCGTGGTGGGATACAAAGTCCTTTGGGTATGTACTAAAGCTGATTTAGATGCTCCTTATTTTTAATTATATTATTGTCTGGGGGTGGTAAAAATACATATAATTATTTTAATTAATCAAAAATAATTTAAAATTATTTTTTATTTTATTTCTATTTTTATGTATATTAGTGTTTTGACTACATAATGGTTTGGGGGGGGGGGTGTCAGGTCCCCGGAACTGGAGTTACAGACAGTTATGAGACACCATGTGGGTTCTGGGAATCGAACCCGGGTCCTCTGGAAGAGCAGTCAGAGCTCTCAATTGCTGAGCCATCTCTCCAGCCCCTAAAAATTATTTTTAATTATATGTATGTGCGTGTGAGTGCAGGTGTCAGTGGAGGCCAGAAGGGCACAGCTGGAGCTATAGGAGGTTGAGTCTCCTGACATAGGTGCTGGGAACCAAAAGTGGGTCCTCTGCAAGAACAGGATGTGTTCTTAACTGCTGAGACATCTCTCCAGCCCCCACTTTTAATTTTTAAAGAAACTACCGCAGTGAGTCCCATAATAACTACACCAGTTTGTACTCTCACCTGCAGGGAACATTTTTCAAGTGTCTTCATGACAGCCACTCTGACCGGGGTGAGGTGGTATCTCAGAGTAGTTTCAATTTGCACTTCCCTAATGACTAGGGATGTTGCACACTTTTTAGGATACTTATTGGTCATTTGTGTTTCTTCTTTTGAGAACTGTCAGTCCTTTCCATTAGCCATAGGGAATGGCTAATCAATACTCAATATTATAAGACTTCTTTTAGAAAATTTTTTCGAGCCATCTTAAAACCAAACTTTAGAAGGGATAGAAACTTTGACAGGAAGAAGGCAAACATGGAGACTAAGGAACTTCATATGAATTTGAACTTGCCCATCTGCGACCCTCTCTGCTCAGGCTGATGCTTCTTGAAGTTCACCCCAAGAATTCCCTCCTGTAAGAGCCTGCTGCCCTGTCTTCCTACGCCCCAAGGCCCATGATGCAGCTGAAGCTCACGGGCAGGCCTGGATCTGTGTCCAGCCTTTCACGGTACTGCTCCTGCCTGAGAGTCCTTGCTTGGGTCCCTCAGGTCTCACTGAAGCTTGTCTGGATGACTGTGTGACATTAACAAGGAGTTTCTTACTGAAATAACAGAAGGCTTCACGCTTTACACCCTTGACGTCACCCAAACCAATAAAAAACTCCTTTACAAATCAAATGTTTAACAATCTCTGCATTCTTAGTAAATAAATACAAGGTTATCATAATTTTTTAAAAAACAGATATTTTTAAAACTATGTAGGGTAAGGTAGAAGAGCCAACTGTACTCCTTAGAGGTCTGTGCATCCAAACAACCAGAGATCAATATGAATGGATTTCTATTGCATTTGGAAAAGCAATTGAGGCAGCAGAATATAGTAATGTCAGCAGATGGTTGCCTACCGTCTGCATTTCCCATTATTCAGTAGACAGCCCTGTAGTGATGTTTCATGAGAAAGTAGGGTGAGATCTGACTGATCAGTAGGAGACAGACTTTAAGACCCACCACCAGGGCTGGGAGGTGACTTGGTGATGGGGTGATCTGTTATGTATTCTAAATGTTAATTAATTTGCTCCCTGAGGTCTGGTTGCTGTATGAGCCCACACACACGTACACCAAGTGAAGATGTGTTACCCTGCTTGCTACTCATTTTCTCTGATTGGCTTTAATAAAATGCTAAGGCCTGTGACTGAAGCAGAGAGGTAGGTGGAGATAAGGTTTGTGGGCTTTGGGGGGAGGAGCCACGAGGAGGAGAAGGAAGCAGGAAGAGTGGGAAGAAGGATGCATGAGATGGGTTAGATGGAAGATCAGAGCTCCATGTGGCATGACATTGGCATGACATGGAAAGAAACAGCCCAGGGACATATGTAAATATTGTAGGGTTTTATTTGGGGAAGTAGAATAGAAAGCTAGCTTACAGGGTGAATGACTGCACAGTTCCAGGCTAAGGCTTGCTAAAATCCATCAGATGTCTGTTTGTGACTATTTATAAGTGGTGGGTTAAGGAATAGTGCTGCTGTCCTAATAAGTATATATCTTAATCATTAATTATTAATTATGTATTATAACACTCTGTCAGTAAAATGCTCATCACACAAGCAGGAGGACTTGGGTTTGACCCTCAGAACCCATGTGAAAAAAAACCAGGCATGAGTGGAGCACATTTGTAATCCCAACACTGGGGAGGCAGAGATGGGTGAATCCCCGGGGCTTGCCAGCCAGCCAGCCTAGCCTATTTGGAGAGTTGTAGGCTAATGAGAGACATTGTCTTGGGAGGAGAGGCAGACTATGACCCTGAGGACGACTCCAAGTTTGACACCTGAGACGGTCCTCCAGACTCCACACACACATGCACATATGTGTACCTGCATCCACACATACATCCCCCCACATGAACACACATGTGCATGCCTGTGCAAACATTCATACACGTGCGCACGCACACACACACACACACACACACAGAGGCACATGCACACACACACACACACACACACACACACACACACACACACACACATCAAGAAGACCCAGGGCTTCTACAGCAGCCATGACCGCTGGTGCACATACCCGTGGGGTTTCTGACTGAGTCCTTCGAGCCACCATGAGTAGCAGCTGCTGTTGAAGGGTACTGACTGCAGCATCCCCTGAGGATGGATCTGGACTTCCTGAAGTTGTGGTGCTGGAGGAGCTGAGAAGAATCTCTCTGAGAATGGGGAAAAACAAGCCTCTGGTGACCAGCTTGCATTAGGATGCATTTATTTATTACACACAAACCCAGGAGGTTGGGGATCTCCAGCACAGGAAGAGAGTGTATGGGTCCTGATCCTTATGTTCTCAATAAAATATTAAAAATTCTCCATGTGAGGCTAACTGCAGGCACAAGACCTAAAGCCTGAGGGCCTGGCACAGTTGCTATGGGTGAGTGGATACTTGGTGCTCAGCTCTGATTTTTGTACATTAATGTGACTGCAGTGACCACTAAGGTAGACTTGGGAATCCCCAGACCCTAACTGGGAAGAAGCAGTAATGAGAACCTCTGTGTGATGGTCACATTCATTGTGGACTTGGCAGTGTTTAGTCTCTGGACATGTCTGTGAAGAACTTTCTAGAGTGGGTTAACTGAGGTGGAATGTGTGTGAAACCTTAACACTTTGGACTGAGTAAACAAAGGAGTGAGATAAAGGCCAACATTCAGCTTTCTCTGCTTCCTGACTGTGAGTGCTATGTGAGTCCTTCAACCATGCTTGCCTCTCCATGATGGCGTGCACCCTCAAACTGTGAGCCACAGTAAACCACCCTCCTCTCTGTGATCACATGCACCCTGGAACTGTGAACCAGGGTAAACCACCCTCCTCGCCATGATGGTGTGCACCCTGGAACTGTGAGCCACGGTAAAACCTTTCTTCCTTGAGTGAGTTGCTTTTGCTGGGTGTTTGATCACAGTGATGGGAAAAGGAACTGTGATATTCTGCTGGCTTCCCAAACCCGGCATTCTGTTGGCATCACCCCAGATACCCCAAAGCAAGAGACTACATTAACATAAAAGAAATGCTTTAGTGGTAGCCAGAAGGTTACTGGATAAGTGGCCTCCGTTAAATGGCTTAAGTTTCTATCTTAAATCATATGTGAGTTGACAAAACTTACTACAGCTCTTTGAATAATTGAGGTCCTGACTCTTTTAACTTTTAAATTCATTTTTGTGTGTATATACGGGCATGCTTATGTGCGTACATGTATGAGCACCATGTGTGTGCAGTGCCCATTGAGGCCAGAAAGGGATGTCAGATCCCCGAAGCTACAGGCAGTTGTGAACTGCCTGCCTGACATGGGTGCTGAGAACTGTACTCAGATTCTTGGCAAGAACAGTAAACGCTCTTACCAGCTGAACCATCTCTTCAGGCCTCAGTCCTTGCTTCAGCTCAGAAAGCAGAAACTAACACCTACTCCATGTGGCTTTCCAACAAGGTACTACAGGCTTTGGGAGACACTATTGGACTGCATACCCTATGGTTCTTTCTAGGGAATTCCTACTAATATGGCCCCATTTTATCCAAATAGCTGAGATTGTTTGCTAATGGAGGTGTGTCAGTGATCTGAGACTCTGTCCTTCCCTGGCCCTAATGAAAAGACTGCCCTCATCATCCATCCGCCTAGCTAGTACTTGGTTTGGGATTGGATATATAACACAGTTCTAAGGAGTCACCTCGGGACAGGGAAATTCATAGGCAAGGTTTTTTTTTAAGTTCATAAAAGCAAAGCAAAGCAATGGACTACCATTCCCTGGCTCTTAGATGCTACATGAGTAAGAATCATCGTCAGTTACTAGCAGACACTTTGCCACCATGGGGTACAGATCAGAGGAATGTAGAGCTGAGGACCAGCTAGCTCCATGGACCCAGCATACTCAGGAACAACTCATTCTGTGTGTGAGTGTGTGTGTGTGTGTGTGTTCTCACACTTATTTGTGTGTGGATTTATGTGGAAGCAGAAGTCAACCTTAGGTATTATTCTTCAGGTGACAGCCACCTTAATTATTTTCTTAGTGGAGGAATTGCACATTTGTCTTCTATGTTTTTGAGAGTTCGAGGGAGGGGACTCAAGTCTCCAGGTACATGATAAGCACACTAAGCCATCTTGCTGGTCTCCTTTCCATCTTACTTTTTGAGACAAGGTCTCTCAATTTTGGCTTTAAATGTGCCAGTCCATCTAGGCCAGCTGGTCTACCTGTCTTCACTTCCCCAGGGTTGTCACTATGCCTGGCTTTTCTACATGAGTTTGGGGGCGGGATTCAGACTGTGGGCTAGCACTTTATAGGCTAGCCATCTCCCCAGCCAAAATGTCTTACTTTGCAAGATAATGTGTTTCCTCCTGTTTAACCCATTCTGAATTGAGTCTTCAGTGGCCTGCAGCCCAGGCTGTGTTAATAGTGGAATGCGGTGTGTTGGGGATACAATTTAACCTCTACTGCTCACTATATTCCTATGACCTTGGTCATCTTACCTCCTGACTTCTGTGTTCACAAACACACCCACTCGTTTACACACACACACACACACACACACACACACACACACACACACGAATCCTCTATGCTTATATGATGTAATTTGTGACTAAGGATAATTCAACGAAGCCTTTCTTAAAAAGAACTATGTCAGGTGCAGACCAGGAACCCTGGTGTATTATGGTCTGGAAACGAAAACTTGGGTCATCTTCAAGAGCAGTGCCTGCTCTAAACTGCTGATCATCTGTTACAGCTTGAATATAAAATAGGCCCCTAAGGACTCATGCATCTGAACACTTGCTCTGCAGCTGGTGGCACTATTTTGAGAGGTTGTGGGAGGTGGGGTCTTGCTGAGGAAGTGAGTCACTGGGGGTGGAATTTCAAGGTTATAGTGCAGGCCTGCTTGCAGTCCAGTGTCTGTTCCCTGACCCGCTGGAGTGTGGGGACCACTTCTGTACTGTTCACAATGAATGGTTCCCCTAACACCAAGAGCTAGAATCAATCCTCCCTCTGTCCACTCGCTGCTGTCAGGTGCCTAGCTGCCACAAGGAGAACAGAGCAGTTCCCTCACAATGAGAACTGCCCTACACTGTCTGGAATGACTGCTCCCTCGTAAGCATGTTCCTTCTTGCTGGTCAGCTCACACTTGCTACCAATGACCTGTCCAACACTTATCAAGACAGCTTTCCACTATGCCTTCGCTGGCTCACATGGACACCACTGAGAGACATGGTTCTGGAACTCCATAGTGAAGCAGAAAATAGAAATGGAAGTTCCTTGATGGGATAGGGTCAGAGACTAGGAAGTTTGGTGTGTGAGGGCTGCATTGAAGCCAAGAAACTAACTCAAGTGCATTTCAGGCAAAGGAGGTCATGCTGACACAGGGGCAGGAGAGAGGAGAGACCCACACCCCATATGGGGAGCTGGAGGTATACGGACCCTCTCCTGCTGACATGAGGTGTCAGAAACAGCTCTGCTAGAGGTGTGCCTGCTGATGCTTCCTGCCAAGATACAGGACTCTAAGGACAAGGCACTCCTGACCTTGATTCCCCCATACTGGTAAGCACGCTTCTAATTGCAAATAATATGCCATAAACAGATGGGGGTCCAAACCACTGCTATTCTGCCAACTATGTGGACTTTGAGCACATTGTTTTGCCACCTTGGATGTACGCCTGTAAGAGAGAGACAGGCATTTTCCCCCTAGGGAGCATGGGAACTAGAACAGACTAGACAAACACCCTGATGGAGCAGGCACAGGTAGGAAGGAGGTCCTGGTCTCTTGTTGCCTCCTGTTGATGGGGAACTTGACCTGAGTCTCCCTACTGTGTAGCAAGATGGCTGCCAACCTTTCTGTGGATAATGCCCTGGCTCCAGCTGCAGTGAGGAGGAGGGTCAAGCCTCCACCCATCATGCATCTGACACACAGCAGTTTCCTTCTCAGGGAACCTCTTTGACTAGCTTCGGCTGGGTCCTTATCCTAAGCACACACTACTGTCAGTCACCTGTGCTGGCTCCTGTGCATCCTGGAGGGACAAGTCTGTGATCAGCAAAGCCATACCTCAAAAGGCGCTGCTCTGTCAGGGCCCATTCTCCTCCTCCAGGGCTGTGGAGGCCACTGACACAAGTGCTCTCCACTGTTACTGCTGAGTGTTACCTTCCAGGACTGTTTGCTCATCAGGGGATGTCAAGGGACATTCCTACCTCCCCGGAAACACCTGAGGGACAGAGAAAGCCTACTCTGTGGAATGGCCATCTCAATGACACCACCAGGCCTCCATCAGCCTGAGGCTGGGTCGGTCTCTGGTCAACTAGTTAATTCAGGGTGAAAGCAGAGGAGAGAGCACTCAGAGAAGCGTCAGGGAAGGAGGTTGGTGGTGGTGTAGGTGACAAGGAGAGCCAGCCCTGGAAGGGAACCAAAAGGCTGAGGCTGAGTCAGGCCCTGGTGGCTCCAACCTGGAATTCCAGCACTTGGGTGACTGAGGCGGGAGGACATCTGGGAGTCTGAGGCCAATGTGGGCTTCACAGTGAGGCCTTGTTTAAACAAACACAACTGCAGTCAGAATCTCTGCTGGGCTGGCTGGGACAGGGCTGGCTCTGGGTGTGAGGTTCCCTGCGCTCATTAGCCCTCGCTCCCCCTTCCAATCTATGGCAGCTACGAAAGGTCACAAAACAATCCAAGGGCAATGCTGCCTCCCAGTGACAGAGAAGGTATCACCTGCAATTCTTCATCCTCACCACATTTTAAAACAACGGTTTTCTGCTCCCCCTCCCTCTTCCCCCCAGAGTGGGCCTCTTCTGCCTGCCCTTTCCAGGGCCTGGGGTCCCCTGTGGGACACGTGGGGAAGACACAGGGAGGAAAACCTTAGGAAAGAAGTTAGTGTAAAATTCTCAGTGACTGTGGAGGATGCCACAGGACAGCAGCCGGATGGGTTCAGGAGGGAGGGAGGAGGGTTCAGGGAGCTGTCTTAAATGCAGAGATCAGCTGCTTTGCTTTCATAAGACTGCACAAATGAGAGGACTATGGAGGCAGCATAGGGAAAGCAATGGATGAAGTGTGCCCCAGTGTGGCAGCTTGGGTTATGTGCAGGCATAAGGCCTCAGCTTCCAGCTTGGATTTCTGTTCATGAGACTCTGGGCCTGGAGAGAAACAACACTCCTAACCAGGGGTCTTGTGTCTAAGACCCCTGGATGAGGAGCATTACGGAAAGAGGAGAGATCACCAAAGACTGAGAAACAGGAGGGTGGGAAAGAAGCCACAGGAAGGCTACCCCAGGGCCAACACCTGGTCTTCCATGTGATCAAAGGCAGCGAGAATTTTTCAACTCCTTAACTCTGACACAGCAAACAAACATCTCTCATTCAAATAAACAGTGACACAGCTCTATGCCTGAGGTTAAGTACCCCCAACAAGAGCTTAAATGGGCTGTGCAAAGTGCAGTTGATCGGGTTCACAGGAGTTCACTACTGTTCTAAGCACCCAAGAGTCTCACTGCAGTGGCTCCCCGTCCTGCTCCCAAACTTTGGATAAAGTAAAATCAGGTGATTATTTCTAGCACTTCTCTGTCTGCTTGCCCTCATTGGGACCCAGGCGCCCCCTTAAACATCGTGGCTGAGTCTGAGGAGATGGCTCAGTCGATAAACACAAGAACCTGAGCCCCAGAATCACATAAAAAATGTTGGGTGTGTTGTTGCACTCTTGCAAGCGCAACACTGGAGAGGCAGAGAAAGGTGGATCCTTGGCCCGCCATGGCCAGCAAGCTCCCCCTACTTGGTGAGGCCCAGGTCCTAGTGAGAGCCCCTGATTCAAAAAAAGAAAAACAAAGTGGACAGCCCCTGAGGGATGGTATGAGAGCTGCGTTGATATCAAGGTTTGGGTCTTTCAAAGGAAGACACCAAGGTATCACTTGGAAAATTTGTTGACAAAATAAATAGAAATCTTCACTGAATAAAGATTAAAAGTTCTTGTTCTGGCTTAGTGGTATATGGCTGTGAACCCAGCACCTGGAAACAGAGGCAGGAGGTTCCACACCAGCCTGGGCTGCACATCCCAAAAATAAAACGAGGGCTGGAGAGAGATATAGGTCCATCAATGAGGTGCTTGGCCTGCAAGTGTGAGGACCTGGGTTTCTGGTCCCCAGAATCCACACAGTGAAGTTTGGCAATGTGCGTTTGTTACCCAGCACTGAAGAGCCAGACACAGCTGTGTTCCTGGGGCTCACAGGCCAGTCAGCCTCGACTCCCTGGAGAGCTCCACGCCACTGAGAGACTCAGTCTCAAACGATATTTGAAGTTCTTTTCTGGCCTATATACCCACACACGCATGTGTGTATGTACACACACACACACACACACACACACACAGAGAGAGAGAGAGAGAGAGAGAGAGAGTGTAGGGTGGGGGTGGGACTTTAGTTACAAAGCCTGGGAAGGAACAGAGGATGTCCAATGTGCAGTGACCCCAACATTTCAACTCTGAACATTTGTTAACTTTCCAGGCAACTTCTTCTTCCATTTCCTGGGCTGATGACCTACTTCCTGATCAGTTTCCAGGCAGATCAGCTCACTTTGGGCTCTGAACCTGTAAATCAGTCCTGTGTTCTGGTCAGTTAAACACGAAGAGGATTTATTTTCAGGCAGCATTTCCCAGCAGCCCTGGAAATGCTGCCATTCGGGTTTCTGGGGGGAGAATGGAACACAATCAGATATCCTTCCCAAAGGCTCCTGCTTGAAGAATGCTACCCTGTGACTCAAGGTGCTCTGTGAGCCTCCCGCAGTCGGGGGAGGGGGACGTGCTGGTTCTCACAGTTTTGGGGGCCAGGAAGGGAAATGAACTTCCTCTCTCAGCTTCCTCCAGGAATCCCCAAAGAGACATGGAAGTTACGTGGCTCACAAGTCCCCATTAAAAGCAGAGCATCTGGGACATAAAACAGTCACATGACAACCAGGCCTCACAATGGCTGACAGAGTCACCTTCCTGCCAGTAATGGGATCCAGCAGTTTAACAAGCTAGTTGGAGGTGCTCCCAAGCCACTGGGATCACCTTAGAGGGGAGAGCTGTGTTTTCAGTCCCTTCTATGGCGAGTAGCTTATGGAGCCCTAACCAGGGTCCCTTCCAGTCTGAAAGTCAACATTTGTGCCTGCTGTGGTTGGAGGATCCAGAACTTAACGGCCTTAAGAGCTAGGGACAGAATATTAAGTACACGTCCCAAAGCTGTCCTAGGTGCCAAGGCATTGGACCCCAGTCTGCTAGGGGTACACCATGTCCTTAACTGCCCACTTTACAAACAGGTAAAGTAACCCCTGCTGAGAACGGGCTTCCTTCTGGCCAGATGCCAGAGGTTGGCTGCCGTGAAAAGTGAACTTTGTCCTCCTTTTCTACCCAGAAGAAGCTAGATGAGTGCCTAAAACTGATGAGTGCCCTCCACAGCAGGCGCTGTCTTGAATGCTGTACAAGTGTGCGTGTGTGTGTGTGTGTGTGTGTGTGTGTGTGTGTGTGTGTATGCATTCATGTGTGTGTGTGCATGCCCTGTGGTGTCAGAGGTCATCCTTGGACATCATCTTTCAGGTGCCATCCACCTTGCTTTGAGAGAACATATTCTCACTGGCCCAGGGTGTGCTGCCTAAGCTGGGCTAACTGGCCAGTGAGCTTTGGGGATCCACCTGTTTCTGCTACTGGGTGGTTAGATTACAAGTGTGCTACACCACAAAGTTTCCCTCCAAGAATATGGAGCTGGAAGCTCTGCTCTGATGTCTACATAGAAGGTTCTGAGAGAGTCAGGCTGGAGGTTTCTGTTTACACTAGTTTCTCACTGATAAAAGAAAGTCCCGTTCATTCTGTATTCAAATGTGTTGGTAAATCTCAGGGCTGTGGGCTACCATGTTGCTTTACAAAGACTTGGGGCATGCTGGGACACTGTAAGGTGGGAGCCACCTGGCTCTTTCTGGTGGCAAAGCCACCAGCAGCTGTCATTGCTCTAGCTGGGTCAGAGGTCATTCTTAACCTTTAGTGTTAGAGGCAATGATTGGAAATGTCACCCTTCCTCCCATAAGCTCACACACACATCAGTGAGGGACTGAAATGTGGCTCAGTGGCAGGGTGGTTATCTAAAATATACCAGTGAAGGTTTGGGTATAGCTCAACCGATAATCCTCTAGTGAGGGGCTGGACGTGTGACGCAGTGGTAGAGCACTGCTTAGAATCTACCAATGAGGTGATGAGGATGTTGCCTAGTGATAGGATACCTGCCTAGGATCCACCGGTGAGAGACTGGGGATGTGATCATGCATACTGCACTTGCCTAGCACGTATGAGATCCCGAGACTCATCCCCCAAAGTGTGCACACATAAAAGAACTCTATTCTGGAAAGGCAGTGCAGAAGAAATGAAAGAAAACAAAAATGGTGGTGGTGGTGGTGGGTGATGGTGAGTTAATAAAGAGAGAACAAAAGTGCGTGGGTGTCATTCACTGAGGTGGTGTGGAAACTCCACAGCCCTTGTCATCCACGCATGCACCCTTTATGGCTTTGTTTTTAAATTTTATTTTTATTTATGTGTATGTATGTGTTCTTGCCTGTCTGTATGTGCACATGTGTGTACGGGTGCCAGCAGAGACCAGAAGAAAGGACTGAATGCCCTGGGGCTGAAGTTACAGGTGTTTGTGAGTCACCCAATGTGACCACTGAACTCATGTTTTCTGCAAGAGTGGCAAGCACTCTCAACTGTCAAGCCGTCTCTCTGGTCCCTGGGATTAGTTTTTCAAGGCTCAGAATATATGACTACAATATATGTGATACTGGTAAATTGTCATGTGCTGTTTGCGCTCACTGAGGAGCCAGCTCTGGAAACACAATTGCATCCCTTCCCAACACATACCCCTCCAAACACACATCATTTCAGACCCAAGTGTGTGTTTGTCTCAAAGGGCCCTCCCTGGATCAGGTAGGGCTGCTCTCCTAACTCTGTGATCATGAAGACAGTGAATATACCGTGCCCCTGAGAACAGCAGAAAGTCAGGCTGGAGAGATGGCTTAGGCATTAAGGGCTAGGCTCACGACCAAAAATATGAGAGAATAGCCAGAAAGTCAGCCACCTGTAGAAGAGGCGACTGTCTAGAATTTGCCCATCACTGGCTATTTCTTGTTTTACTTTGGCTTTCCATATACTTAATAAGCTCAGATACGGGTTTTAAACAATGGCTCGGAAATTCAGAGCACTGACCTCTTCTAGAAGGCTGGGACTCAATTTCAAGTACCCACGTGATAGCTCTCAACCTTCTATAATTCCAGTTCCAGGAGATCTGGCACCCTCTTCTGGTCTCCAAGGGCAACACACACACACACACACACACACACACACACACACACACACACACA
>CAJQZJ010032510.1:1775162-1793753 GCA_907164525.1 Lophiomys imhausi
CAGGGTCGGCACATGTAATCAGCATGGTCAGGGTCGGCACATGTAATAAGCATGGTCACAGTCGGCACATGTAATAAGCATGGTCAGGGTCGGCACATGTAATCAGCATGGGTAGCAGAATTAAGCAACTTGGCTGGGAAGATGGCTCAGTCCATAAACACTTTCCTCACAAGCTTGAGGTACTGAGTTCACATTTCTACAACCGACAGAAAAGCTGGGTCAGTGGCAGGTGCCTGTGTCCCAGCATTGCAGGATAGCAGGCAGACAGGCAGAAAACCTGAAACACACAGGTTAGCTAGCCTGGCTTGCGTAATGAGGAGCAGGGCAAGGAGAGGCTCTGTCATGTGTGCAAGTGTATGCATGCACACACAAATGCGCGCGCGCGCACACACACACACACACACACACACACACACACACACACACACACACCCCTACCTGAAACACACAGGTTAGCTAGCCTGGCCTACGTAGTGAGGAGCAGGGTAATACGCTGTATCTGACCACCTAGTTGTGCGGTCAAATAACGAAACATCCTTTGAGAGCTGATGCCAAGACTGGATAACACAAGCAAAGGATAGACCGACACCCCTGCTGGGATGTTATTGGAGAGGAGCGCGAGAGCCTCACCTTCAGGCCCCTGATTTGTTCCTTTCCTCTCTGCTGTGGAGTCGGGGGCCACCACCTTGGATGTATTGATGGATTCCAACAGGGAAACGAACTCGAGGAAGTTGGACTCATTTGGAATCTGTCCTTCCTTGGCCTCCAGGTCTGATTTGGATGTTGGGATGGGTTTCTCGCCGTCACTGACCACCTCCTTGGGACTCCTGCTCAAGAGGATGCCAGTCCCACTGTCCACGCTGAGCACACGCGCATGCCTTTTCTCGTGGCTGCTCTTACCAGAGGCTGGGTCGGGGTTAGCCTGGCCCTCTCTGCTCCTCTCAGACTCGGGGTCCTCCCTGGGTATGAGGGGTGCAAGTGTGGCGCCTGGTTCCCAGGCGTACCCTGGAGCGGGACTGCTGTCCTTGGTGCTACACTCCCCGAGCCCAGGGCCACTACCAGGACAATGTTCAGAGGACATCTCCATTCTCTCTGGGGTCTTTTCCCCTCCATTTCCTTCAGGACAAGAGACACCTCTTCCTCTTCCGTCCTCAGTTAACTCGAGGGTGATCAAGGGAATTCTGACCTGCTCAGGGTCTGCAGGGCCGGCCACTCCTGGACCAGCAGGCTCTGCATCTGGCCTGACGCTGGTTCTGTCGGAGCCGGTTACCTTCAGGTGCAGGGGGCCCTCCAGGTCACTCATGGAGTTCGGGGTGCTGCTCACTGTGATAACTATCTTAATGGGCTCATGCAGACTCAGCGGTTCTCCAGGCTGGGAGGTATCAATGAGGGTCACGGCGACCTCACCATCTGACTCAACCACTTCCTGGTTCAAGGGCAGTTCCACCTGAGTGGATGTCCAGGTCAGTTCCTCCTCCTCCTCCTCCTCCTCCTCCTCTTCGGTGGGTTTGGCCCGGACTGTGTCACACTGGCAGCAGCTGCTGCTCAGGCTGTGCTGAGGCGATCTGCTCTGTGGTTGTGCCCCAGAGGGGGCCTGGGGACAACTGGGCTGTGGAATCAGAACTGAATGTTCACTGGCCCAGGGCTGGAAGGAGATGTCAGTTTCTAGTAAGTCATACTGGGACAACGATAGATGTGGCAACTTCTTCAAGGCTCCAGTGTTCACCAGGCCACTCTCAGACCTGTGGCGAGCTGGGTGCCGGCCAGTGCCCCCTGGCTCTTTCCCTCTCCTTTCTGTGATAACTGGCTTCTCTGGGCCTAGTGGTCTGGGAGTGGGTTCTGGTGTACGTCCCTGAGAAGCAGGCAGGCTTTCCAACTTCAAGCCAGGGGAGGTAGATGACATCACTGCCTCAGGCTGATCTTCTGACAGAACGACACCTGAGATAGATGACAAGGGTGACGTGAGACACATCTGCAGTGACGTTTAATACCTCAGAGTGAGACATGCAAAGCCAAAACCAGCAACAAACACACTCGGATGCATGTGCGTGTGCGTGTGCGTGTGCGTGTGCGTGTGCGTGTGCGTGTGTGTGTGTGACCATTCTTTCAGGCACCATTCACCTTGTTCTTTGAGACAGGCTTTCTCTCACTGGCCTGAAACTTACCCACCAGGTAGGCTGGCCGTCCCATGAGTCTCAGGGATCTCCCGTCTCTATCTCCTCAGTGCTGGGATTGTAAGTATGAACCATCATACCCAATGTTTTTGTGTAGGCTCTAGGGATATGCCTCAGTCCTCACGATTGCCGGAAAGTCTTAGCCTGAGGGCTCCTAGCCAGTGGGTACTTGTTTTATAAGAATGCTCCTTCTACTGTAGCTCCTGGGAGATCAATATTTACAGCAATGACTCTCACTTTCTTTTTCTTTCCTTTTTTTTTTTTAACCAGGGCCTCAAGAGACAGAGCAGTGTGGTCTAAAACATACGCACTGGCCTTGTAACTGTGGTCAGAAAGGGCATGGTTCTGCTCTCCACTACCTGTCATCCTGAACAAGGTACTTGAACCCTCTAAACAAAGGGAGACAAGTGTGGTCCAGGACAGGTCATAAGAGCTCATCCATGCTCCAGGGGAACCACTGTATAAACTGAGGAATGCCTAAGGACCACCCTGGCTTCTGCCTGGTCCCTGTCTGTAGAGAGCTGCGACGTGCAGCGCCCTAAAGATGGCGCCGGTTTCCGCCTTCCACCAGCCCGATGGTGAGCGCTCTCGGTGATAAACAAGTCCACATTTGGTTAAGACCGCTGATCTGGCTTGCTTCCGCATACGTGGGCCTGTAAGATAGCACCACGTGGCTTTACTTGATTGGCTGTTCATATAGTATTTAGCCTGTGGGTTGGGTCTGCCTGATTATTCGGAAGACTGTTTTCAAGGGACCTGAATAAACTGCTTGAGAAGAGCTTTTGCGAGTTGCGTTGTTCTTGCTGGTCGAGGTCGACATGACAAGTGGTGGCCCATACGGGGAACCAGAAAAGACTCAGAACTCCTGCAGTCAGGGGCAGTGCACTGGTAAGTTCCCGGGATAAATTGGGACAATAAAGTTTCGCGGAAATTGCGAACTAAAGGTAAAGTTTTGTGGGAAACTGCGAACCGAAAGTAAATTTTTAATCATGGGATCGTCTCAGTCACATCCAATTTTTCTGGCTCTTCAGGAGCTACTTTTAGCTAGGAAATTGAAACTTAATAAGTCAACCCTAGAGAGATTTTTGACTGAATGCGACTCCGTGGCTCCGTGGTTTGCGGTGTCCGGGAATCTTACGGTATCCTGCTGGGACAAATTAGGCAGGGACTTGGATTTTGCCTGGGAGCAAGGTACATTGCAGGGAGGAGCACGGCCTATTTGGAGACTTGTTTGTAGTTGTTTAGGAGATCAGAGATATTGCAAGGCCATGGAAAAAGGACAAGAGGCATTAGAGCAGTTAAAAGAGGAGCGCTTGGTCAAATCTGGGAAAGATACTTTGGAAGAGGATAGCTCAGAGTCTGAAGAGGAACTTGAAATGTTAGCAAAGGAAATGGAAAAGTCATCTTTGAGGAAGAGTTCTGACTGCACCCGGATAGAGCCCTCAGGTCCGGGGCTGCCTGTGTTGGCACCACCTTCATATATTGAGACTTCCCCTCCAAGTGGTCCTAGTAGGTGGTCATTCTGTCCAAATGTCTGGAGGGAAGTGAGACATGAGCTGTACTACCCTGTCTTTCAGGATGGAGAGGGAAATCGTTATCATGAACCCCTCGATTTTAAGGTAATTAAAGCACTTGCTGAGTCTGTCCACACTTATGGGATTAATGCTGCTTTCACTGTAGCTCAGGTGGAAGCTCTTAGTCGTTATTGCATGACTCCTAGTGACTGGATGAGCCTGGCACGTGCCTGCTTGTCCTCTGGGCAGTATTAAGATTGGAAGGCTTTCTTGATTGAGTTTGCTAATGAAAAGCTGCTGCTAATCGTGCAGCAGGAAACCCAGCCTGGGATGTGGTCATGCTTCTTGGGCAAGGTTGATATGCTCAACAACAAACTGGGTATCCAGCTCAGGTGTTTGAAGCAAATCAATTTAATCACAACCAGAGCTTGGAAATCATTGCCTAACAAAGGGGAAGTGAATGGCAATTTAACTAAGATTATTCAGGGTCCCCTGGAGCCTTTCTCAGACTTCGTGGCTAGAATGGTTGAGGCCGCTGGAAGGGTATTTGGAGACCCTGATTTGGCAATGCCCTTAATTAAACAACTTGTGTATGAGCAATGTACAAAGGAGTGTAAAGCAGCTATCACCCCTTATAAGAACAAGGGGTTGGAAGCCTGGATGCCTCAGTGCAGACTGCCGCTACCTTGAATAATTTGTCAGCCAATGTAGCCACGGCCTTGGATGTATTGTGGCAGGTGGCCCAGATTGGCTGTGAGTGGAAAACGACTGGTTTGTGTGTGACCTCTGTGCCATATCAAAATTATACTGTAGCTGCAAATTTGTCTAAGCAACTCTCTCAGTATCTTACAGGAAATTGGTCTGGCGAGTTTGATAAGCTGATGCAGAATCTGAGAATTGCCATTGTGCATGTGAATTCCACCCGGGTTGATGTCTCTGTTGCTGAAGGACTGTCAACATGGATCCTCCGAGTCATGAATCATCTGAGGGAATGGGTGCCCTAGGAGGCATGCTCTTCCTAGTCAGTTTCATTGCCCTATGGTGTATCTGTAAGATGAGGATTTTACAGAGGAGAAGTAATGCCATGCTGGTGCAAGCCTTTGCTGCCTTGGAGGCTGGACAGCCGCAAGCTTGGTTGACTGTCCTAAAGGACTAAGCTATCATCACGCTCAGGATGCGAGGCTAAGCACTGCACTTGGGGTCAGCTTCTAGCGACTTCAAGAAGGGCATGTTTGATTGCATATGGATTGGTATCCTAGTTTCCCATCTCTGAGAAAAAGATACCGGACAGATATGGCACCAGCCTGGTTGGCTACTGGGCGTGGGGTCATTACAATGTCCTTTACATGCATATCAAAGATCAGATGCTTGATATATCCACTAGGGATCCTCAGCAGACTGCCACCAATCCTTTTGATTTGTGGCTTCTGTGTGGAGCAAATGGTAGCTATATGGATTTGGGACCTATACTTATGCTTGGGGGAGGAATTTATCAAAGAGGTAGTTTTTCCCTAGGGTCCGCTACCAATATGGATTTTTCTAGTGGTAGTGACTCTGGTACTTGGAATTCTTCGTTTCATTCTTACCGCAATAAGACCTTTTCAGCCTCGCCAATGTGTCTCTGGCCTCCTTTTTTGTGGATTGTAAGTAATGGGAGTGCATCCTTGGGTAAAGAAAAGTTAGTATGAACTTCGGACACATGCTTTTATGCCCTGTGCTGGAATGCCACAGCCTTTCCTGTGGCTGTGGTGACTAGAATGCCTCGATATGTACCAGTTCCTGTAGAGGCCCCTAATACCATGATGCTATTCAGGCTTAAAAGAGATTTTGGCATCACTGCAGCTATTGTTACTGCCATCACTGTTGCTGCTGTGGGGGCTACTGCCTCAGCTATTGCCTTGTCTAGTTCTATACAGACTGCCAATGCCCTGAATGACATCTCAGCCAATGTAGCACAGGCATTGGATACTCAGACCTCTATGAATTCTCATCTCAAAGGAGGCCTTATGATAGTTAATCAACGCATAGATTTAATACAAGAACAGATTGATTCTCTTTGGCAACTAGCACAGTTGGGGTGTGAGTGGAAA
Source organism: Lophiomys imhausi (assembly GCA_907164525.1). NCBI lineage: Eukaryota > Metazoa > Chordata > Mammalia > Rodentia > Muridae > Lophiomys > Lophiomys imhausi. The sequence continues at coordinate 1,780,941 of CAJQZJ010032510.1, forward strand.
ATGCAGGGTTTGTGTGTTACTTCGGTGCGGTATCAAAATTTAACAAAGGCTGCTAATCTGTCTAAGCAATTGTCAGAGCTCCTTTTACAGGATTGGTCGGCTGATTTTGAAAATAAGATGAGAGAGCTGAGAGCGACAATCATCCACATCAACTCCACTCGGGTGGATCTGAGTCTGGCTAATGGTTTGACTTCCTGGATACAGGCGGCTATGGATCATCTTAAGGAGTGGGCGGGCGTAGGCTCTTTGGCGATATTGATGATACTAGCCTCTCTGGTTTGCCTATGGTGCATCTACAATATGAGAGCCACACAGAAGCGTAATGCAGCCATGATTGTATAGGCCCTTGTCGACATTGAGGCGGGCCAGTCCCCTCAGGCATGGCTCGCTGCCATGAAGCCTTAAATCTTCACTGAGCATAGTCCCTGCCCACTGAGGTATTCATTCCACGGATATTAGGGTCTGGCAAGTCAATGATGGAGTAGACAGATGAGTCTCGGCCACCTAAGACAGGGCAGCCCCGAGTGGGGAGGCTGACCCAGAGACAGGTAAGAGTTTGAGCAACACCCTCCTACAGGCTCAGGCCCGCTGTGAGATCCCCAGATATGGGGATTACGAAGCCTTTCCAGGGACTTCTACCAACTTTTACAAAAACAAAAAAGGAGGAACTGTAGAGAGCTGCGACGTGCTGCACCCTAAAGATGGCGCCGGTTTCCGCCTTCCACCAGCCCGATGGTGAGCGCTCTCGGTGGTAAACAAGTCCATATTTGGTTAAGACCGCTGATCTGGCTTGCTTCCGCATACGTGGGCCTGTGAGATAGCACCATGTGGCTTTACTTGATTGGCTGTTCATATAGTATTTAGCCTGTGGGTTGGGTCTGCCCGATTATTCGGAAGACTGTTTTCAAGGGACCTGAATAAACTGCTTGAGAAGAGCTTTTGCGAGTTGTGTTGTTCTTGCTGGTCGAGGTTGACGCGACACCTGTCAGCAGCAGTCTGTCCTCATTGAGACAGTCAAAAAGCCACCAACATGGTCACATGTTCCTGGGGAGCAGAACCCTTCAAGAAAGACTTACAGCGTCATCCTTAACACCTTCACCTCGGAGCTGAAGGGGCGATTCAGGGTTAAGAGTGCTTACTGCTCTTGTAGAGGAGCCTAGTTCAGCTCCCAGCACCCACATCAGGCAGCTCCTAGCTGCCTGTAACCCCAGCTCAAGGGGGTCTGGCACCCTCTTCTGGCCTCTCTGGATACCTGCACACACTCCTGTGAGCTTATATGTACATGATTAAAAATAAACTCTTTAAAAAGATTTCGTTCCCAGAGGGTTAAATGTCAAACTATGACAACACTCTACCTTTGAGGTCTTCTACTGTCTCCTGTGCTGGCAATTCCTGAGGAAACAGAAAGCAAACATCAATACAGGAGTGAGCTCACGGCACATTCCACATGTTCCCCACATCTGGCCATCACCCTTCGCCCTTCAGCAGCCACTCAGTCTGTCTAAGTGGTTCATAGGGAAGGGTCACTTCAGCATCTGGGCTTCTTAAGTGTAGAAGATGGGTTCTGAGACATGTTTAGGTGGAGACATCCTCCCAAGATGGCTCCACTGTGGCAGGAAGGGGGAGGATGGTAATGACTGTAGAAAGTAAAACCAGAGGAATAAGGCATAACTACCGTGAATGCAGATCTGTACAGCTACCCTACATGACAGGTGACATGTTAGGATTCCAAGAAGCAAGATTTAATGCAGAAAGCAGTGGAGAGAGATGGAGTTCACACAAGTGGGAATCACTGGCAATCTGACGACTTCCCAGCTGCCTGGGGAAGAGGAAAGGAGGGAAGAGCTTTGCACCATGGTCCTGACTGGGGAGACAGCATGAGAGGCGGCTGGTGTTCTGGGAACACAGTACCAAGTGCACTCATGGGCCATTTCTATAGCCCACAGCATGAGAATCACAAAGGGCAGTGACCACAGGGGCCAGTGCAACCACCCTCACTGGATGCTCCAAGCTAGGGAGAGAAAACCAAAAACAACAGGAAGAGATCACCAACCAGTGGCCCGGAGGAATGCTGGGAGTGGACACTCTGCCCTCGGGAGTTGCAGCACAGGGGAGGTGTGGTCAGGCTCCCCCGAGGCTCTTCCTTCTTGGTGCTGTGAATCTGCCTGTTATTGCTGACCCAGGGTGAAAAGGACAAGATGTTATCAAGGAGCCAGGCTCTTCCATGAGCCTCCAAAACTGTTCTCCTCGAGTCTATTCCTTATGCACAAATCTTATTTTTAACAGCACATAAACTTTCCCCTAAAATTAGAAGACACGATCTCATCCATCCTCTCTCCCTGCCTCCCCTCTCCCTCCCTGCTCTCCCCCCTTCTCTTTCTCTCTCTGTGTATGTGTATGTTTATGTCTGGGTGTCTGTGCCCATGTGGGGATGTACCTGTGAAGCCAGAGGCGGGTCAATCTCAGGTATAGCTTAGCTGCCATCTACTTTGTTGATACAATGTCTTTCATTGGTCTGGAACTTGCTGACTTGTCTAGGCACGTGTCCAGGCAGCTGTAGAGATCTATCTATCTGCAGAATCTCCAACAATGGGATTAAAAGCCTCTATCAATCTATCAGTGTGCCTGGATTTTTAGATGAATTCTGGGGATCAAATCCAGGTGCTCATGCATCCTCCCCAGCCTGGGAGTCACACCTTCAAAAACAAACTATAAAAAGTGATACAGGTGGGCTGGAGAGATGACTCAGTGGTTAAGAGTATTTATTGTCTGCTCTTCCAGAGGACCCGGGTTCAATTCCCAGCACCTACCTGGCAGCTCACAACTGTCTATAATTCCTGTTCCAGGGGATCTGACACCCTCACACAGACATACATGGAGTTAAAACACCAATGTACATAAAAAATAATAAATTAACTTTTAAAAGTGATACAAGAATGGTGTCTGTAAGTTTCCCTCAAGCCCTGATCTCAGACCTCACTCTGCAATGTGTGATCTTTGTAGCAACACACTGTTCCTTAAGATCCTTTGGTGTACTCTGTGAATTTAAATAACTAGATAAAATACTAAAGCTGGCTATTTTGCATTGTTAAGCCTAAGCCAAATGAATTTTTAGAACATAGTGTAAAGCTATATTTGTGACCAGTTGAAATATCCATGTTATAAAAAGTTAATCTATTAAGTTTACTTTTAAATATAAGCTAAGTACACAGAACCATGTCTGCTTGGAATATTTATCCTCATACATAACTCATAAGTAGAAGGCAACTTCTATTTGTTTATTTATTTATTTATTTATTTATTTACTGTTTTATTTATTTTGAGCCTAAGTTTGGAGTAGCACACGCTGGCCTGGAACTCACTCTGCACTATGATGGCCTAGACCTCCCGATCCTCCTGCCTCCACCCTCCAAGTGCACATGTCTCTATGCCAGGCTTCTGTGGCACTGAGCATTAAACCCAGGCCCTGGTGCATTCTAGGCAAGCACTCCGAAGGCTGAGATACAACCAGGCCCAGACAGCAACATTTTAACCAAAACCAAACCTTTTCCTCTGGGAGGAAGCGCTGTTCGGGACAAGGTTACCTTGGGGTTTTGTGCCTGGCTGTGTGCTGGCAGCTGGCTTCACCCTCGGGCCTTTGCTTGTTTCTCTCTCTTGGGGGTTGGTGCTGGATCACTTCTCCCTTGTCGAACATGAGGTGCAGGCGGTAGCTGATGAGCTTGATGACCATGAAGAAGATGGTCACAGAGCCGCAGTAGAACAGCGCAGTGAGGACATTTGGAGGGAAAGCCTGCGGGAGACAAGAGGGAAAGGAGGCTCTCGCCCGCAGGCTTCCATATTGTTTAAACCTCAATGCACAGTCAACTATTTACTGAGCATAAGTCAGGAGAGATTTCAAGTGCTTCTGGCTTGGGGATATTTTCTGGTTAGAATCTCCAGGGAAAAGGAGTTACATTACCTATTTATCTTTGGTCTTTCTTGCTCCCCAGGTTCTGGTCAGTTACTTTGATGACCAGTGTTTCCACCAAGCTCTTTGATTTTTATATATGCATGTTTTATTACTGAAATTTGGATTACTAAGGATGTTACAATAAATAGCAGGATTCAGCCTTTACACAATGTATACACCATTCTGTGCATCAATATGTTGTTATTATATGAGTTAAAATATAATAACAGTGGTAGAGCACTTGCCTAACATGTGTGGGGCCCTAAGCTCAATTTCTAGCACTGAGAAAGAAAGAAACAGACTATTGAGACTGGGAGTTGGCTCAGCCAGTAAAATCCTCGGCACACAAACATGAGGAGCTGAGTTCAATCCCAGGAGCCCACATGTACAGTGGAATGTGCTAATAATCCCAGTGCTAAGAAGGGAGAGCCAGGAGGATTGTAGGTGCCCAGCAAGCACTGAGATCCTAGCATCTCCGATTCCCACTGCCATTCTTGCCTCCACCACCGACCCTTCATCCTTAAAATGACACCTGAATTTACTACTACTCATTAATTAATCTCCAAACCATACGTACTATTAACAATTCAGGTAGCAAATTCAGATACAGTTTTAAAATTTAACAAAGAACCATACAGCAAATGTTTTGCTTGGCTGGTGTGTCCATACATAAGAAGAAAGCTGTGGAACAAGCCAGATAACTGGCCATCTTAGTGACTTTCCTCACTGCTGTGACCAATTGATGGACAAGAATCTACTTAGGGGAGGGGTTCATTTTGGCTCACACTTTAAAGGGATATGGTCCAGTATGGAGGGAAAGCAAGGCAGAGGGCAGCTCCCATGCTGGCAGAAGTATGCTGGTGAGACTCCAAACCTCTTGAAATCTTGGTGAAACAGGAAGCAGACAGTGGACAGGAAGTGGGACTGGGCTGTATAACCTCAGGGCCAACTCTCAGTGAACCACTTTCTCCTGTGAGGCCTCATCTCCCAAAGGGTCCACAGTCTTCCCAAACAGCCCCACTAGCAGAGGTAGGTGTGTTCAAACAGGTGAACTTGTTGTGGGAGACACTTCACATGCAAACCATGGCAAACATTTTCTGGTGAAAAGGTATTTCCCAGGATTCCTTGAAGAATATTTCTTACGGTCAGACACTTTTCTTCTTTCCTGCTTAGTAAGAGCTTAGGTGTAGTCTTTATTTTAGAAATAAGTTAACAGGAGACAAAGAAGAGCAAAGGGAATGTCTCAGCCCTCTTCCATTCTTCTTCCTGTTTCCCCACTTATCATATGTGGCCATGGCATGTGCATGACTGTATGCATGTTTGGCATGTGTGGTGGCACATGTGTGGGTACTTACGAACATGGGTGAGTGTGCATATGGGAACCTGAGGCTGAGATCAGGGATCCTCCTCCAACACTCCTCCACCTTATTCACTGAGGCAGGGTCTCTAGCCAAACCCAGAGCTCACAGACATGGCTAGTCTTGCTTAATCAGATTGCTTTGGGGATTCCCCATCTCTGCTTTCTGAGACTGGAATTTACAGTCGGTTGGCCACACCGACCAAGTGTTCTGTGTGGATTCTAAGGATCCAAACACACACTTGCTGTTCAGGTACTTTAACTGCCGAGACTTCTCCCTGTCTTCCATCTACCTTTTCTTTTGAGATGGTAAAGATTTGGAAGGAAAAAAAATCTATCTGTCTATCTATCTCTATCTATCTATCTATCTAGTCATGCAAGATAAATCTTTATGTCAGAGAATAAAAGGACTAGAAGATTCTTAATAGCCCTCAAAGACCAAAAAGTCTATATTTCTTTTCTATATTTAAGACAAATCAATAGCCATAAATGAACTAAAGCCATTCTCGCTTGATTCAATGTTCTATAATTTGCTTTTAGATGGGGAGAAATGAGGGGAAACTAAAGGTTAATGTAATTCTAGAAGAAGATGAGGGAAGGAAGAGAGCTGGGGTTGAAGAAAGAGGATTGTGAGGAACTGAGATGAGAAACTGAGGATCCCAGACACCACGGGCCTGAGAACTGTAATGTTAGCTGCTGTCTAAGAGCAGTTAGCCTGAGAGCTAGCACACTCAACCTTGTGTTAGCTGAGCATCCCAATGCAGGGGTATGTTCAGGAGCTGCGATACTAGCAGGCACCGCCAGCTCCTGCTCACTGCTGCAGGAGGCTGAGGATTGCAAGAACTGCTGGGATGCTGGGACCACTAGTGGTTAAAGCCCAGAAGTGTTTGGCTTCTAAAACCTAGAGCAGCAGTTCTCAACTTATGGGTTGCAACCCTTTGGGGGTGGGATTGACTGGCCCTTTCACAGGGGTCGTCTAAGACCATTAGGAAACACAGATATTTACATTATGATTCATAACAGTGGCAAAACTGCAGTTATAAAGTAGCACAAAGATAGTTTTACAGTTGGAGGGGTCACTGACCATGAGGAGCTACATGAAAAGGTCACAGCATTCGGAAGGTTTAGAACCGCTGGCCTAAACCAATAAGCTTCTGGCCTCAGGGCTTGAGCTATGAACTCTTGAGTCTCCCAGCCCAGCCATTGGGCCTCTGAAGACCTAGGATTCCAGGGACCAAATTGCATCTCTTGAGTACTAAGTGTCCGCATCAAAGTAGAGCAGAGGAGACTTGGGCAGATAGCTGTTACAACTGAGCATCAAAAGGAATGCTGATGAGAATGGATAAAGGGGCCACCACCTCAGCCCGAGGATCTGGGTTTAATCCCCTGTATCCATGTAAAAAGCTCAGATCTCAGATCTGGAGAGACAGAGCTAGAAGGATTCCTGGAACTTACTGCCAGTGGCCCCAAGGAACTGGGGAAACTCCAGGTTCACAGAGAGAGACCTATTTCAAAGACTAAGGTGGCAAGTGATTGAAGAAGACATCCCAGGCCAAAATTTGTCCTCTACACATTCATGGGTCACAGGCACATATCACACAGACACACAGACACACACACACACACACACACACACACAGAGAGAGAGAGAGAGAGAGAGAGAGAGAGAGAGAGAGACATACACATGCACACACACAAAATGTTTCTATGAAGTAAAAAACAAGTCAAGTCAGAACACAGCTACAGGGAACAAAAGTAAAGAACACTCCCTTCCGAAGAAGAGTACCAACTGAGAAAGCATGGAAGAACAGAGGTGCCACTGTGATAAGTATTTGAAGCCAGCACATGACAGCCACTGCTGGGGATAAAGTCTGTTTAGTTTTCAATTCACCTTCTCCTAAACACAGAAAGGAAATATATGTTTCACAATGCAGAAACCTAGCTGAGTCCATGCTGACCAATGACCACAGTCAACAGCAGCAGCATTAATGGGAACAGAGGGTGGGACAATGTGTCACATCCTTCTGATGTGCTGCACAGGACACAACCTAGCTTAATATCGCCTTCCCAAAAACTCCTAATCACACATGTGACCCCAGAGAACAGAAACACAAATTAAGAGACAATTTTAAATGCTACAAAAGCCAAAAGGGGTTGAAGACCCTCTGTAGTAAAGGTTAATCAGTGACCTAGAAGCCTTGCAAAATCCTCTACTGAATCTTGGATCCAGAAAAAGCAAGATATGCCCTACTACCCAGGACATAATGGGGAAAACTGTACAGAGACCAGACATTAGACAGCAGCATCATTTCAGTCATTGTCTTGATGTGAGGATGATGTGGGTGACTGTCGTTCCTCTTAAAATACATAGTACTGTTGTGTTGCAGGCAGTGTCTTGTGGCCCATCTCTTATTTTGAAACAGCATGCCTGTTTTTGAATGTACAAATACAAAAAGGAAACAGTGAAGTACATACGAGAGTCTTGTGATGATGAATCTTGTCAGGAGGAAGCCTCTGGGCACGCCTGTGAGGGAGGTTCTAGACCCGGTAACTGAGGCTGGAGAAGCCATCCGAAATGTGGACAGTACCACCCCATGTGCTGGAGTGTCAAACTTAATAAAAAGGAGGCAGTGAGTTAAGCACTTCCTGATGGAGGATATAACAGGACCAGCTGCCTCAAGCTCCTGCCACCAAGCCTTTCCCACCACAATGGACCGCACCCTCAAATGTGAGCCTAAGTGAACCTTCCTTCTTTAAGCTGCTTTTGTCAGGTTCTTTGCAACAAGGATAGTGATTAACACACATGGTAAAATGCTAAGAATTGGCTTTTCTAGTGAAGATGGTGTAACTCTTTGTACGAGTTTTGCAACTTTTCTGAAGTTTAGACTTTTTTTTCAAACTAACAACGAGAAGCCAGGGATGCTGGTACACACCTGTCATTTGACAATAGAAACTAACTCATATCCTACCTCAAATGTGTTGTATTGTTTGCTTCTTGTTGTGTTTTTTGTACTGAGAGTTGAACTCAAACTCCTGGTGGTTCACTAGTCCTGTTCAGTCTAGCCTAGACAGCTTCTCCCAACATGTTCTACCACCCTCCCTATATGATAATCCTGCCTCTTTTCTTCCAGCAGTGAGCAGACACCCTGACCTACTCCCCTGGGAGTCCTGCCCTGGGATTGGGAGCCCTCCTCACCTCATGGTTCATCTGTGTCCTTCTCTTCTTTGAGATCACACGCAGAAGACCAGCTGGCCGGACACATCTGTCACTGCCACTGTCTGCAAGGGCCTCCACCTTAGAAAGCTAAGGTCTAGCCAGGGCCAACATCAGTCTAACAAGCTGAAAAGCCCAGGTCCAAGCCAGAGTGATCCGCACAAGACTGTGTATGTATCATCTCATTGAGCTTCACCGTTTCCACAAACCAGTTCTAGTGGCCAGTAAGATAGTTCAGTGAGTAAAGGCACTTGTCACCAAGCCCTGTGCCTTCGTTTTCACCTGCTGAACCTACATAGTGGAACCCCTGAAAGTTGTCCTCTGACTTGCAAGCTTGCAAGTACACACACACACTACACCACATACCACAGCACACACACACATATACCACACATCACAGCACATACACACACACATGCACACACACATATACTATACATCACAGCATGTACACACATCACACACCACAGCACACACACACACACACACACACACACACATATATACCACATATCACAGCATGTACACACATACATACATACTACACATCACAGTACATACACACACATCACACACCACAGTACACATACATATACCACATATCACAGCATGTACATACATACACACACAAATAAATAAAATTCAAATATAAAATCCTGGTTATATTCTTTCTCTTGTTTCTCTTGTTCTACTGCTGAAAATGAAAAGTCAAAGTGAGTTAACTTCTTCCAAGGTCCCAGAACTGGGAAAAGCTGGATCCAGAGGATCAGCTGAGGAATTCTGCCTTCAGAACCACAACTCTGGACAAACTGCCAGAGAAAGAGCCAGAGCCTAGGGGTGCCAAGCCACCAGGTGTCTCAAATATCAGACTCAGGATCTGACAGCCATGCAAACTCATTGAAGATTTTGTGGAGGGGAACATGATCACGAGCTGTTCCAGGGATAAAGTCTTCGCAGGCACGTCACAAATTGGCTCCTCAAGTTTAATGGCAGGCAGCTTTTCAAAGGAGCCTGGTCATGCCTTCAATTACCCTCACGTTTAACTGACTATGAAGGTCATCTAGGTAACTAATCCTTCAACAAGCATACATGACAACTCTATTTGTGCCCATCCCGGAGGAGAAATTGCCACACTGTTTTGGCATATGGTATATGACGTTTACCCACCCCTATGTTATTTTCCAGACTTACACACCACGGTGTGCAAATTGTAAAGTAACTAATGGTGGAATCTCCCTTCCTAAAGCAAAAGGGGAAGAGAAGAGGGTAGGAAAAACGACTAGCAACCGGAATCAGGCCACCCGGAAGAATTCATACTGCCTATTCACCGTGACCCCACATGATGTGTTATAGCAGTACCATCCTGAGCCGTGAGGCCTAGGGTTGGTATCCACAAGCCGGCCTCAACAGTTCCCAGCAGCAGGGCCTGACTCATCCAGGCAGCCCGCATCAAATCTTAATGAGCCCACAGTCCCCCAAGTCCTACTTTCTTCTTTTCTTCCCTGTGACTCCCCTGGGCCCAGCAGGACTCCTGTCCCAAACCTCCCTCCCTCACTCTTCAGTCCCTGCTCTCAAAAGTCACTGTCCCCTTCCCATCCCAGGCCTAGTCTGTGGCTCCTTTCCTTTTCCTTCTCTTTCTCCTTCATAGCCTCTCCTCCTTTTTTTTTTTCCTATCTCGTTCCTCTCCTTCCTTCTCTCCCCTTGCCTTCTTTTTTTCCTTTCCTCCTTTTCTTCCTCCTCCCTATTTGCTTCCTGTTTCTCCTCCTTTTTCTTTCGTCCTCCCACCCTCCTCCATCTATCCCTAAGCTGGGGACTCACCAGGTGCAGAACCAATGGCAGCAGGAGCAGGAACAGCCACAGGTAGAGGTGGCAGCTGTTGGTGAATTTGCTTTGCTCCGGGTCGTGGTACCAGCCCCCTGTGAGCGCGGCCCACACGCCCTGCCTGAGCAGCTGCAGCACCTGGGACGCCATGCCCGCAGAGTCAGAGTCGGGCAGGAACCGTGCGCACCCTGGGGCTCAGCACCCTGGGACTCAATACGCTGGTGCGTACCGGTGTGCTCCAGTCGTACTCCCGCCGCCGCCGCCGCCCAAACCGCGGCAGACGCTGGTCAGTGCGGACCCGCACAGCTCGGTGCTGGAGCCGGCTGGTGCTGCCCGGCAGGTGCGCGCCATGTCCGAGGGAAGGAGGATTTTCCCATCATGCTCCGCGAAGGCTGCTCAAGGATGCTCCCGCGGCTCCGCCCCGCGCCCACCCCAGTCTGCCAAGGAGCCCGGTCCCTCTCTCCCCCTTCTTGGTGGCTGAGGCTCCACCTGTCTCTTTCTGTGAGTTTCCCAAGAGAGAGTTTGCAAGGTATGAGAACCAAAAATGTTCCCGTGTGAGAGCAACAGACAGGAAACTCTTTTGCTTTTGTTTTTGTTTTGTCACCTGTCCCCAAAGGTTTGTCTAATCCCCACGCCTCGGCTTGCAGCACTCAAAGCAATGTCCTCTAGCTACACCTGCGGGGCTTTGGTCCCTGTGACCTCGGCTGGCTACAGATTAGAGGCTCTGAAGTTTTATGTCGACCTTTTCTACTCCCACTGACTGCATTTCCATCCTGACTTTTTCTTCTCCACCCCCAACTGTCCAATTGGGCACAAAGACGACAACCACCTTTCTGAAATAATCTTTGGAGCCTCAGTTAACCACTCGTGTTTATTTTGAATTGTTTTATTTTATTCGTGAGACATGGTCTCACTCTGAATTGTCTTGAAAGGTATTAAGAGGTTCGGGCTGGCCTGAAAATTCATGACAATCCTCCATAGTCCAGAGTATTGAGATTATGGGCACGAGCGACTGCGTCTGATTTTATATATCTATAAATATCATGAACACAATCCGGGATGGCAATCTACAATTTCAACCAGGAGGACCAAGGAGGAGGGAAAGAAGGAGGGAGGAGAGGCGAAGAGGAAAGAAAAAGAGAAAAGCAGATTTTGATTGTAGCGCTAGGTGGCACTAGACCGCTGCTAGAAAAGAGTAAAAAGTCCGTTATTGGTGTCGCCAAACAGGCAAAGATTAATAAACAGCGAATATGATACAGGGGAAAACGTGTCCACAAAATGACGGCTCTGATTTTTACTTAAGTTTGTTCACTTCTCATATATATTAGCGTGTATTTTGTATATCTTGTGGAGATATTATTTATTTTAGGTCTTTTTCCCCCCTTCTTCTTTTTTTTTTTTTGGTTTTTCGAGACAGGGTTTCTCTAACAGCCCTGGCTGTCCTGGACTCACTTTGTAGACCAGGCTGGCCTCGAACTCACAGAGATCCACCTGCCTCTGCCTCCCTAATGCTGGGATTAAAAATGTGCGCCTCCACGGCCAGCTTCCCCCCTCCCCTTGTTAATTATTTTTCTATACAATGAGATTCCCTGAAGCTCTGGATAAAAATAATAGAAGGGGTATTCTGCGTTTCAATTGAATAAGCTTTGAAGAAGTAAGAAAAGTACTTTAAATATTAAAAATAATGTGCCATGATCCCAAACCCAAAATGAGATATAAAAAACAATCGAAAATTAGCTTTAAAATAAATCCAACGGCACTGACTTCTGTAGTCATAAAGAGGTGATGCACTCACTGACCCCCAAAGGCAAGGAAAATACAGGCAAAGCAGCTAAAAAACAGTTGTTCCAGATTCCTGCAGTGCAGCAAAGCCACAGACCAAAGGGAAAATCATCTATTTAAAACATATTTAATCAAAGAAACACAAAGACTCTGTTACATGTTCACAGGAGCTGCCTTCTCCACCCCTGGCCAGTGCTCTGCCCTGAAGAGTTAGGAACGGATAGAAAGAGCCATAGGCAGCAACTTGAATCCATACAGACACCACCACAACCCTGTAAGGGAAGTTTCTAAACAGGCCAATGCAAGCAAGCACAAACATGTTATGTATGTTGCTCCCCTTGTCGAGATATCTGCTTAAAAGGACAACCACAGAATGTAAAAACCATAAAACTGGGGCCAGTGAAGTGGCCCAGAGGCTTGGAGCACTCTCTGCTTTTGCAGAGCACCAGAACTTGGACTCCAAAAGTCCTGCTCAGGGGACCTGACACCCTCTTCTGGCTGCAAGGGGACTGGGCATGGACGCGGCACACCTAAGTGCAGTCAAGACACCCACACACATAAAATAAAGACATATAAGTCTTTTTGAAAAGAAGATCGTCACCTTCACATACTGGACACTTATCAACAGTCACTGAATCTGTGCTATGGGAAAAGAAAGGGTGAGGGTGTGTGTGTGTTTGTATGTGTGTG
>CAJQZJ010032510.1:1796450-1814315 GCA_907164525.1 Lophiomys imhausi
CTGTAATTTCCCCCACCCCCTTAATCTGTGGTGCTCCCCCATAAAATGTTGGACTCTCCCCCAAATCATGGTCGTGACTCCTAGCCCTGCGTGGGATATGAGTGGCGTCCCTCAGTGCACTGAGCCCCCCCCCTTTCCCCCTTTTTCCCCCAAAATAAACCTCTTGCGATTGCATCAAGATGGTCTCTTGCGAGTTTTGGGGCGGCCGTGATATCCTGAGTGTCGGGTGAGGAACTTCCAATCCCCCGGGTCTTTCATTTGGTGCGTTGGCCGGGAATTTGCGGCCATCCCAATCTCCACAAGAACCCACTTGGAGGTGAGATTTCTATGTCTTGGGCCTATTTCTGTTGTCTGGTTTGTGAGATTTCTATCTCTTGTGTCCTGGGTTTGTCTCTGTTGTCTGGTCCTGTTATATGGTTTGTCTGGTTTGTGAGATTTCTATCTCTGTGTCCTGGGTTTGTCTCTGTTGTCTGGTTCTGTTATATGGTTTGCGTTAAAAGTTGGCTTCGCGAAGGTTGTTTTCGGTTTGGCAGCCATTTCTGTCTCGTGAGGAGACGGATGGGTGATCGGGCAGACGTGCTAATGGATCAGTGGCTGTAGCCCTGGGAGACGTCCCAGGAGGACAGGGACCCCAGGGACGCCTGGGAGGGTCCCATCTGGGTGCCGGGGAGGATACAGTGGTCCTCTTGAGAGAGGGGACGCGAGAGACCTCCCGGCCGTCTGTTTATCTGGGTGCCGGGGAGGATACAGTGGTCCTCTTGGGAGAGGGGACACGAGAAACCTCCCGGCCGTCTGTTTGTCTGGGTGCCGGGGAGGATACAATGGTCCTCTTGAGAGAGGGGACGCGAAAGACCTCCCGGCCGTCTGTTTGTCTGGGTGCCGGGGAGGATACAATGGTCCTCTTGAGAGAGGGGACGCGAGAGACCTCCCGGCTGTCTGTTTCTCTGGGTGCCAGGGAGGATACAGTGGTCCTCTTGGGAGAGGGGATGCGAGAGACCTCCCGGCCGTCTGTTTGTCTGGGTGCCGGGGAGGATACAGTGGTCCTCTTGAGAGAGGGGACGCGAGAGACCTCCCGACCATCTGTTTTTCTGGTGTGGTGCCGGCATTTGAGAGTGAGAAGGATTTTTCGTAATGTTTTTCTGTGTATCTTGTGTTTGTGTTTTATGTTACTTGTGACAATGGGACAGACTGTAACGACTCCTCTAAGTTTGACACTGGATCATTGGACTGAAGTTAAAACTAGGACTCATAATTTGGCAGTTGAGGTTAAAAAGAGACCGTGACAGACTTTTTGTGCTTCGGAGTGGCCCACTTTTGACGTCGGGTGGCCACCCAAAGGGACTTTTGACTGGACCATTATTTTTGAGGTAAAAACTATTGTCTTTAAAGAAGGACCAGGGTCTCATCCCGATTAACAGCCATACATTACTGTTTGGCAAGACCTGGTCCAGAACCCACCCCCATGGGTAAAACCTTGGGTGAGAGAAAGGAAGCCAGGCTCCCGAGCCCTGGCTCTCCGTGGCACAGAGCCTAAATCAAAACAAAAGCCAGCTTCGGAAACAACACCTTCGGCTCCGCCTAAGATCTGTCCTGAGATGGAGGAGCCACCCGAGTGATCGAGCCCGCCGCGGCCACCCCCCTCCCCCCAGCCACCCCAGGTATCCCCACACCAGCCCCGGCTCTGTCCGAGCCTGGAACTACAAGGAGCAGAGGGGGGAGGGCCGGCAACTGGCACTCGGAGCCAGAGAGGGTTGAGTCCAAAGGGACCCGATTCCACTGTGGCTCTACCCCTCCGAATGGTCGGGTCCCTGTGGACCCACCAGCTTTTCAACGCTTACAATATTGGCCTTTCTCCTCGGCTAATTTATATAATTAAAAAAACTAACCACCCGTCTTTCTCTGAAAACCCTGCTAGTCTTACAGGTTTGATGGAATCCCTGATGTTTTCTCACCAACCCACCTGGGATGATTGCCAACAGCTTTTACAGGTTCTCTTTACTACAGAGGAGAGGGAGAGAATTCTCTTGAAGGCACAAAAGAATGTCCCAGAGACAATGGGACCCCCACTATCCTCCCGAATGAGATCGATGCTGAGTTCCCCCTTGATCGACCAGATTGGGACTTCAACATGGCTGCAGGTAGGGAGCGGCTGACAGTTTTTCCGCCGGACTCTAGTGGCAGGTCTCAGAGGTGCGCTCGGCACCCCACCAATTTGGCCAAGGTAAGAGGAGTGCTTCAGGGTCTTGTTGAGCCTCCGTGCGTATTCCTTGAGAGGTTGATAGAGGCCTACAGGCAGCACACTCCCTTTGACCCACCTCTGAGGAAACAACGAGCGGCTGTGGCTATGGCCTTTATAGGAATCTTGTTAGAGAGACAGAGAAAGTGTATCATAAGAGAGAGACTGAGAAAGAGAAATAGAAAAAAAAAAAAAAGAAAAAAAAGAGAAAGAGAGGACAGGCGGGATTGCAAACAAGAAAAAAACTTGACTAGAATACTGGCCGCAGTTATAAGAGAAAGAGAGAGAGACAGGGCCTAGACACACAGGAAACCTGGGCAACAGAAGACCTAGACCAAATGGGAATAAAAAACAGAGACGACATTCACAGACAGGGCATCTTGGTTCCCTACCAGTCACCATGGAACACCCCCCCTGTTACCGGTAAAGAAGCCAGGCACTAATGATTACAGGCCAGTCCAAGATTTAAGACTGTTCTAGATCTAAAGGATGCTTTTTTTCTGCTTGAAGTTACATCCTGACAGCCAACCCATCTTTGCCTTCAATGGAGAGATCCTGACACTGGACTGGTGGGACAGTTAACTTGGACTAGATTGCCACAAGGATTCAAAAACTCCCCTACCCTCTTTGATGAGGCTCTTCATCGGGATCTGGCCTCCTTCAGAGTTGAAAATCCTCAGCTAACATTGTTACAGTACGTTGATGATTTACTCTTGACAACATCAACTAAACCTAAATGTCTCCAAGGAACTAAGGCTGCTGACGGAACTTGGTGAGTTGGGGTATCGGGCTTCTGCTAAGAAGGCTCAGTTATGTAAAACTGAGGTCACCTATCTGAGATACACCCTGAGAGATAAAAAGCGATGGCTGACGGAAGCCAGGAAAAAGACTGTCACCCAGATTCCTGTCCCGACCACCGCACGCCAGGTAAGAGAATTCCTGGGCACTGCTGGTTTTTGTAGATTATGGATTCCGGGTTTCACTACGCTGGCAGCCCCCTTATTTCCCCTCACCAAGGAGGGAGGAGGGTTCACCTGGACCTCTGAACCTCAGAATGCCTTTAAAGATCTCAAAAAGGCCTTGTTAACGGCACCAGCTTTAGCCCTACCGGATTTAACCAAGCCTTTCACTCTATATGCGAATGAAAGGACAGGGGTTGCCAGAGGCGTTCTTACTCAGACTTTAGGACCTTGAAAGAGACAGGTAGCCTGCTTATCTAAGAAACTGGATCCTGTTGCAAGCAGATGGCCCACATGCCTGAAAGCTATTGTGACTGTGGCCTTACTTATCAAAGATGCTGCTGATAAACTGACTTTGGAACAGCACATTCCAGTGGTGGCACCCCATGCCCTTAAGAACATTATCCGGCAGCCCCCTGACCGGTGGATGCTAAAATGACTCACTACCAAAGCCTATTATTGACTGAGAGAGTAATATTCACACCCCCCTCCCCCGGCCACCCTGAATCCTGCTACCCTACTGCCTGAGGCTGATGACTCTGCTCCTGCCCACCACTGCCTTGATATCCTGGCAGAAGAAACGGTCCCTGGAGTGACCTAAAGGACCGACCCTGGCCAGGAAGTCTGAACTGGTACACTGATGAAAGCAGCTTTGTTGTTGAAAATACATTTTCAGGGTGGGTAGAGGCCTTCCCTGCAAGGACTGAGACTGCCAATACAGTGGCCAAAAAGATTCTTAAAAATTTTTCCGAGGTTTGGAGTACCCAAGGTAATTGGGTCTGATAATGGACCCGCTTTCGTTGCCCAGGTAAGTCAGGGACTGGCCACTCAACTGGGGATTAAATAAAAATTACATTATGCCTACCATCCCCAAAGTTCAGGACAGGTAAAAAGGATAAATAAAACTCTTTAAAAGAGACCTTGACTAAATTAGCCTTAGAGACCGGCTTGAGAGACTGGACAGCCCTCCTTCCTTTTGCCTTATTCTGGGTCAGGAACACCCCGGGGGCGGTTTAAGCTGACACCTTATGAGATTCTCTGTGGGGGGCCTCCTTCTCTTACTGAGGCTGGCTGAATGTTCCATCCTGATGTTGTCCTTTCTAACCCCTTGTTCACCCGCTTTCGTTGCCCAGCCCTTGAAATAGTTTTGGTGTAAAGCCTGGGAGCAGCTCTGGGAGGCTTATGAAGCTGGAGACCAGAGCGTGTCTCATCAGTTCCAGGTTGAAAAAACCGTACTCGTCTGGCGCCATGGAGCTGGGAACCTTGAGCCTCACTGGAAGGGACCATACCTGGTGCTCTCGACTACCCCCACCCCAATGAAGGTAGAGGACATCTCTGCTTGGATCCATGCCTCGCACGTAAAGAAAGCTCCTGGACCTCCTAAGGATGAGTGGAGATTAAAAAAGACTGTAGACCCTCTTAAGCTACACCTGCGTTGCAGGTGCTCTCCAGATGGGGAATGACAACCCCCATGCCCCTCAAAAACTTGTACTTGTCAGGTAACTTCCCAAACTGGGAAAGTCGTCTGGTCAATTTCTAAGGTAGTCCCCTCCCTTTCCTGACTTCTGCCAGCTAGCTGCAGGCCTGGAACAGTGGGATATTTCTGAGGCAGACCCCCAGAACCTCCCTGAGAGGGACCCTCGATAAAGACACTCTATAAGGCTAGGAGCAAAGTTCGGGTGTGGGAGACCAGAGGGACGCTGTGGGCTGGCTCAACAAGATTTTTACGTCTGTCCAAGGAAAGGTAGGGACAGGAGTGCGGCTAGGCAGTGTGGAGGATGTTGGCTCTGTTTAACTTCTGGACCCCCTTACTATGAGGGCATCGCCGCGTTGGGTACTTTAATAACACCACCAACCATGACGCCTGCTCATGACGTAAAAAAAAAACAAACTGACCCTAACTGAAGTATCAGGGAAAAGGACTTGTTTAGAAAACCCACCTGCTGCCTATTAACACTTATACAATGAGACCCTGAGGTCTCCAAAGATTTCTGATACCAGATACTTATCCTGGCATAGATAGCTGGTGGGCCTGCAACACAGGACTAACTCCCTGTGTTGCCACTAATATCTTTAATGATACCAAAGATTATTATATGTTAGTACAGCTTATGCCTAGAGTATTCTATCTCCCCACAGATGCCTTTGTGGATAAGTTTGATTTCCGCCCTAAGCGATTTAAGAGAGAGCCTATTTCCCTGACTTTAGCTGTAATTTTAGGATCAGATATGGCACTGGAACAGCTGCCCTAGTGCAGGCCCCTCAGTACTTTCATCAATTAAGAGTAAGTGCCATACAGATTTTAATGCTGAAACAATATCAAGGGTTACGGGGACAAGATAATAAATAAAATAAAACAGATATATAGGTTCTAAGATTAGAACAATGAAAATTATTAAAAGACCCCCTAAGTCGGCAGTAGAGCCAGGCCAGCCGCCAGGTGATTCCCGGAACTTAGCTGACCATAAACAGGTTGAAACCAAGAATGAAGGTCAATTGGGCCACGGGCCCCCAGGGCTTCAGGAACTGGCTGACCATAAGATTAGATTCATTCCTGAGACAAACAGATGTAGGATGTTTCCCGCTGACTAACTAATGGGCTGGTACATTCCAGCTGTATTTCCCCTCCCCCTTGGGTTGTGGTAAACGATGGGCTGGGCTGGTACTTCCCACCTGTAATTTCCCCCACCCCCTTAATCTGTGGTGCTCCCCCATAAAATGTTGGACTCTCCCCCAAATCATGGTCGTGACTCCTAGCCCTGCGTGGGATATGAGTGGCGTCCCTCAGTGCACTGAGCCCCCCCCCTTTCCCCCTTTTTCCCCCAAAATAAACCTCTTGCGATTGCATCAAGATGGTCTCTTGCGAGTTTTGGGGCGGCCGTGATATCCTGAGTGTCGGGTGAGGAACTTCCAATCCCCCGGGTCTTTCAATTCTAAACACAGAAAATATTAAAAGACAAAGAAAGGTGATTTCAGAGAATAATAAACAAATAGGAGAAAATTAATTTCTTTTTTAGAAACCACTTTAGAATCAACCCCAAGGAGAAACAGGTTTCCAGTACCCAAGTTAATATTATGGAGAAATTATATGCTGGGTAAATAGGAGCTGGACTCAACGCCACCTGTTAAATGACAGTAATTGAATGGGGGAAAAAAGAAATAAAAGGAAAAAAGAAAGGAAACATGACTGGCCTCAAACTATCTATACAGCCAAAGATGACCCTGAACTGTTGATCTTCCTGCTTCCACCTCCTGAGTACTAGGAAAACAGGTGTGAGCCGCCATGCCTGGCTTATGCAGTGCTAGCATCAAACCAGGGCTTCCTGTCACTAAGAAAGTATTCTAGAACTGACCCGCGTGCCCAGCGGTACCTCCTATGTCTATAAATAGATTTAAAACAACAGCTGACATTCTCTGAGAAGGTCTGTGGCTAGTCAGACTCTCATGCATCTGCACCTGGTCCACCGCACCTCAAAAGATCTGCTGTTCAGGGAAAACAGTCACTTTCACCAAGTGAGGAGGATAAATAGGTCAGACAGCAAATCCGTGCAAAGCAGAATGATCAGCTAGCGAAACAGGGAAAGTGTCCAGTTTGGGGAACTTAATAAAACATAAATAGAGCAACGGATACAAGCGCATCGTGGTAGAGGTGTGCTCTCTCTATATATACGTATGTGTATATGTATGTGTATATGTATGTGTGTATGTGATCTCATTTTTGTTCTCTATGGCTTCAGGTTAGTAGCTGTAGCACATTGCAAAGAATCAGTCATTATGTTTGAAAAGAGTCAAGGAGATTATAAATAAAATGCAACAAAAAAAGAAGGAGCAGGTGGACAGACTGGTGCCCGAGCAGAGCCCAAGGTCATGAGCACTGTCATCAAGGGCAGAAGGGTGCCCTTGAGCCTCATATTGTAGCACAGTTTAATGAAGTGGCCCATTGTTCCTCTCCCTGCCCTGCTGTAATCTGTAACTCCCGCAGTCTATCTACAAGGTTACAGCTTGGCCCTGGGAATTAAAGTAACAGAAATCTTACGACTCAGGATGACTGTCTCAGCACCAGCTGAAACCCAGAATAAACAGTAACCAGATGCACAGTCTGTACTCAGCAATAGACGCTGGTAACTAGCTGCTGTTATTGTTAAATTTATTCATTTAACTCTACATCTTTAAATATGTGAGAATGGAGACAGAGGGAGGGGGCAAGAGCACCTGGCTAAATTAGTCTCACAAGGCCTTAGAAAAGCACCATGCTGCACCACAATTAGCTTCTAAGAAGCTGAGACCTCCAGAAAACAGCAGCTTTTAAACACTCCCTTGCAATGCTGGCTGCCTCTTCCACTCTCCGCTTGCTCAGATCCCTCTGTCCTCTAAGCCTTTGCTCAAGTGTTGCCCTCTGCGCGAGGTGAGGTCACTTTCACTCTGTCCACCCTTTTGAAGATCCCCACTGGCTCCTGTTCACGTCACCTCCTCCTCTAACTATTCGTGACTCTTCATTCCCTGAAGTCTTTTCTATATTTACAGGCAGTTATGTAAATAACTGAGCCAGGCATGGTGGCAAAATGCCTTCCTATAATCTCAGTACTGGGGAAAGTGGAGGCAGGAAGGTCAGGAGTTCAAGGCCAGTCTTGGCTGCATAGTGAGTTTATGACTAGCCTGAGATACCTGAGAGACACAGACAAGAAAAGGAGAGGGGACGGGGACGGGGTGGGGGGGGGCAGGAAAGGGGGGAGGGGAGTGCAGGGGAGGGCAGGAGAGGGCAGGAGAGGGGAGCGGAGGGCAGGGAAGTGGGTTTAGTTTGAGGCTATGAATATAGTTCAGCAGTAAAGAGCTGGCCTAGAGTGAACAATATGTTCAGTTTCCAGCACAAAAATAAATCAGTAAGTATAAAATTCCTGTGCATACGTAAGTTCTAAGACATGATGTATTCACTCTGCCTGTTTGTTTTTCATCTAACACTCGTAAAATACAAGTTCTGTGATGACTGGCACTTCACCTTGTCACTTTTTGTATTTCAATCACTTAGAGAGTGCCTGCCATCCTATGTGCCCAGTAGTCAGCTATGTCTTCCTGTCCGTCTGTCCTCTGTTACAAACAATGTGAGTGTATTTACTTGGGTATTTTTTTTTTGGTAGCATTGTTCAAAATAAATAAGAATACTGGTAGGCAAGAGGATATAAGTTCTAATTAGTCTCAGGATATATAATTTACTTTCCTCACAAAAGCATTATGAGGTGCTGGAGAGATGGCTCAGGGTTTAAAACCACTGGTTGCCCTTGCAGAGGGCCTGAGTTAGATTCCCAGCACCCACCTAGTCCCTTGCAACCATCTGTCACTCCAGTGCCAAGGAATTTAACCACCTTTTCTAGCTTCTAAGGGCACCAGGCATGCAAGTAGTGTACAGATACATGCAGACAAAATACTCATCCACATACATTTTTTAAAGATTAAAGCATTATGACTTATTTTATTTGTATTTTTGCAATGCTAAGTATTGCATGCCATGCAAGAATTATACCACTGAGGGACATTAGATGCAATGTGCCCCACAGAAGTCCCCATTCCAACTGTGCAACCTAACCATCTTGGAGGGGAGTTTTAATTTTAGAAGGAAGAATAAAAATGAGCTTAGATCCAGGAGTATATACAACGCATAAGCAAAAAAAAAAAAAAAAAAAAAAAAGAAAGAAAGAAAGAAAGAGAAAGAGAAACAAGCAAAATTGCTGTGAAACTAACAGCCACCATTTCTTAGCACAGATTGAGGGCTGCGGTTTGCAAAGTTCAGAGAATGCTTGAAACAACACTGCTGTTCTATCATGTTAGAGAAGAAGTGATTGAAGAACAGAGGCAAGGTTTTTGTTTTTTGGTTTTTCGAGACAGGGTTTCTCTGTGTAATGGCCCTGACTATCCTGGACTCACTTTGTAGACCAGGCTGGCCTTGAACTCATAGAGATCTGCCTGCCTCTGCCTCCTGAGTGCTGGGATTAAAGACGTGCACCACCAAGGCAGAGGCAAGGTTTTTATTCAGCACTCACTGAAAAGCCAGGACTGGACTCCCAGTCTGCTATCAGACCCCAGTACTCACCACAGTGCTGTGACCCATTCATGATGGGCTATACTAAATTATAGCACACTGGCGAAAACACACAAACACACACAGAGAGAGAGAGAGAGAGAGAGAGAGAGTGAGAGAGAGGGAGAGAGAGAGAGGGAGAGAGAGAGAGGGAGAGAGAGAGAGGGAGAGAGAGAGAGGTCTCAGGCTGTCTACATATTCAGAAATAAGTTCAATATGGAATATTTCTGGCAGTTAGATAAAAGCCAGCATTCCTCAGGAACCTGTGAAACAGGTTTTCAATCCCCAGAAAGGAGTCATTTCCCAGACCTCTAGCAGAAGGGACAGATTGACATGTACTTGTGGAGCCTATCAGCATACTGAAGCCAAGCTGGCTCCTTTAGTATTACAAGTACCTGCTATGCATTTCAAAGTCTAGACTAACACCCCATCATTCTCACCTCCTCCTCTACTCTCCCCCAGCTAGGTCTCTATGTAATCCACATCACTTGTCCATGGGATGCTCTCTCTTTCTCTCCCTCTTCCTCCCTCTCCTTCTCTTGCTACCCCCCCCCCCCCATATTTCTTGCTATCTTCTCTCACTATGCTCTATTCTCTGTCTCTTCACTATTCTCTCCTATTTTCCCAGTCCCCTGGGCCTGTCCAGCCTACTTTCTTTATTCTCTGCTCTGAACTCTTCCAGATGCCTCTGAATATTTCCTTTCCCTCACTCACAATAAACAACAAACAAAACCCCCAAAACCCCATCCCCTCCCAAAACCCCTCCCTCTAATAATAGAGAAGCCATGCCAACAGTTTCTTTACTTCGTTCCCTCTCATACAACACACACACACACACACACACACACACACACACACACACACACACACTCCACATGTACACACTCTTGACCCTTGACCCCCAGGTTGGATCCAAGGTGGGCAATGGCAGTTGGTGTTTCTGGATTCCAAAGTTCTCCTTCAACATTCCTTTTGTCTTGAAGTTAGCCACAGGACCCAGAAAAGATAACCCAACTAACCTGTCAATAACTCCTGAATAGAATTATGAACGCAGGGAGGGGGATGGATATAAGTAAACATTGGGGAAAACATTTCTCTGTCTTTGCCCAATCTCAGGCCTCAGCATTTATTTAACCAATCAGAGTCAATTAAGTAACAGACAGCAAACAGGACCAATTAACATTTAGAATGCTTAACACTACCCCATCATGTGTGTACCCATGCATATATATATGCACATGCCCCATATACACATATGGAAGTCAGAGAACAACTTGAGGGCACAGTTTCCTCTTCCACCATGTGGACCCTGTGGATTAAACTCAGGTTATTATACACAACCATCTTACTGGGCCATCCCACCCCCCCCAGATTTAAGACACTCCCTCCTGCCTAGGTCTTGAGGAAACACCTTTCTTACTCCTTGGCTCTCTCTGGCTTTTGGTCTCTCCTGGAATTCAAATACAGACTCAGTCTCAAGGTCATCTACACTCTCTAGCATCCTTCCTCAGCTCTGCCCAGGTGAGCATCTGTCCCTGCCATTGAGTGGCATCAGGGATGGTGACACCATGTTGCCGGGTTGCCTCTGTTCATGTCCTCTTTTCATCCCTCTTCTATCCCTGTGTCCCCAACAAGTTCTCACTCACAGTCCCTCTGTCCTGCTAGAAACTCTTGTTTTGAGGGTGGTCAGCTCTCCTGGAATGTCAGTGCTGACTGTCCTGTGACTAGCAGCCCAGGGAAGGTCAACACACAGGTGACAGACACCCTTTTCACTGACACCCAGTTTTCCACAGCTTTATAACCTCCTAGGGCCCTCAATTGAGGCCTGTCTTTATCTTTAGAGTTATTTCCTCATGCCTGTAAGTGTTGACACTCTCAGATTCCAAAGTCAAGGACAATTCTAAGTTAATTTTCACTGTCTCCATTTCCTCACCCCTTCAGTTCTTGGATTTATGAGGCAGGGTTTCCCTCTGAAGCCTATGCTAGCCTCATGATCCTCCTGCCCCCGCCTCCCAAGTGCTGAGATTACAGATGTGTACCTCTGTGACCAGTTCATCTCTTGTTGGTTTGTTTTTCCCCTAACACTACACCCCTTCCACATTACAGAAGCAGACTTTTATTTTTACAAATACTATTTTATGTGCATGCCTGTGTGCCTAAGTGTGTGCATGCAGTACCCACAGAGGCCATAAGAGGGCATCAGGTCCTCTAGAACTGGAGTTACTGGGCAGTTATGAGCCACCGTGTGAGTATTGGGAACCCAACTCATTCTCTGAAAGGGCAGCTACTGTTCTTAACAGCTGAACCATCTTCCCAAACCCACAGCAGTGAGTTTTTGGACATTAAGCTCTCCCCTTCAATGGCAACATTCTCTCCTCTTCCTCTGTAGGCCCCTGGTGTCCCCTGACAGAGAAACCCTTTGCTGTAATGACCTATGGAGTTCCAAGCAGGCTGCACAGGAGGATGAGGTCGCTTCTCAGCCCACACCCCCAAGTTTTCTCATGGAAGCTATGCCCTCAGACTTCCATCCTGGTGACCTTGGTTTTTTTTTTTTATCCTTGTCCCAATACAATTTCCACAAGCTTTCTTTTTCAGGGTGACTCTCACATTAAACTTAATCATATGAGTTTTGACTTCATTGCTTGTAGGGGAAAATCCATATTGCTTGTTAGAAGCAAAAGGCAATCATAGTGTAAATATTAGTAAAATGGAAATGTCAGGGCTGGAGAGACAGCTCAGTGGGTAAGACTGTTGTTGCAAAAGCTTGAAGATGTGAGTTTGGGTCCCCAGTAACACACAAAAAGCCATCTCTGTAACACTATAGGGTATCATGGGAGGAGAGCAGCCCTGCGGCTCGCTGACTGCCAACCCGGCTCCAGGCTCACTGAGAGATTTTATCTTAAAGATGTGCAAAGGAGAAAGGTGACACCAGATATACTCTCCAGTCTCTGCACCCAGGCTCACCCACGCACACACACAGGTTCGCACACACACCACACACAGTAAAAATGCTAGAAATATTTTAGAATAGAAACGCTGGAAAATGTTTGTGAAAGGGGTCCTGGCAGACATCTGCTTGCTCTTTTAGGGAGTGCTGAGCTTGGCTGAGGCCACACACTCATAACCCCATGAGGCAGGAGCATGGAGCATTGCTGTGAGTCCCAGGAAAACCTGTGTTCTCAAATGTGTACAAGGTCAGCGCGGGCTAGGTACGGACCACTATTTGAGAATTACTATCCACTAAATACCCTCCAGGCTCTTCACAGCCATCCTACGAGGAAAGCACCCCTCATTGCCATTACCATTTTACAGATGAGCAAATTCAGTAAAACAAGTAAAACAGGAAAGAACAGAAACAAAGCAAAAGCTCCTCAAACGCTTTAGCATTAAGGCGTATCCTACTCTGTCACGGGGTCAGGACGCTCGGGCTTAGTACATTATGCTCTGATTTCTTGGGGTGGATTTTGTAACTGTATTCTCTCTTCTTCTTCTCTCTCTCTCTCTGTCTCTGTCTCTCTTCTCTCTCTCTCTTCATCAGTTGCAGCACCCTGGCAACTTGTAGCTCACAGGTATCACCGTCAAGGTAGCTTACATCGGAGCCCTCAGGTGCACCCGGCTAGGCGCGACCTGAGGATACCTGACTTCGGAATGCTGTAGGCATAGGTACACACCAGCTTTCGGGGTTATGAGACTGTGGCTCCCTGCGCTCGGCATCTGTAACCTAGAGATTTTCCATGCCTGCCGCCTGGTGAGACCAAGCACACCTGGCCGGGTCTGGAACTGCGCTCCAGGAGATGAGCATTTGTTGCTGGGATGGTCCGTCGCTTTACACATGGAGCGCAAGGGTCCTCTTCTCTTCGTCTCCTCCCTCCTTTCACAGTGGAGTCCAACCACACTCATGCAACCATTATCTCTTTTAACTTTCCGGAACGCTCTAAGAAGCCCCAGGCTTGCTCCGCCCTCCGGGCCACGTGGGCACCTCACTCTAGGACCCTGGAGCATCGTGAGGACATTGGACGGAGGGCTCGGAATAGGACTCACAGGACGTGAAAAGGGATGACGGTCTGGGGGCGGGGGCAGAATGGACCTAGAAAGCGGGGCCCGACCCTGAAAGGCGGTCGAGGGGGACCCAGCCACTTAGAGGACCTGTACCCTAACCTTGAGTAATGGACTTGGAGCGGGCGGGGCCGAGACAGGCGCTAGCCGGCTGAATCCAAACCCCAGAGTGGCCCAGGAGGAAGATACAGAGCTACGAATGAACTCGGAGTGGAGGAAAGGGCCAAGAAGGCTGGCACTCAGCGAGGTAAATGGACGTAGAGCTGTGGATACAAGAGCACCAATGAACTTAGAGAATGAACTTGGGAAGGGCGGGCGCAAGGGAGGAGCTAATGACCTAGAGGGGTGGATCCAGGAGCACCAATAGACTTGTAGAATGAAATTGGGAAGGAAGGGCGGGCATCGGGCTGGAACAGGAGAGACTTGGAGGGAAGACCAGGACCCGGGAAAGCAAAATTACAGGGACAGAAGTTCCAACTGGGCGGAACGGATTTGCAGGGGGTGTCTCGGGTCCAGGAGGCGTGTTCAGATTAGGCTCCCGGGAGAGTTCCTGGGGTAAAGAAGCTGGAGGGAGGGACCCGCACTAGGGCGGGACTAATGAACCTGGAGGGTGGATCCCCAGGGGTAGCGAACCCAGCGGGGCTGGGACTGGTGCCAGGGAAAGGGCCTGAGGGCCGAGTGGCCAACGAGGCGGGGCTGTGGTGGCGACTGCTGGAGAGCGTGCGTGAGTCCACCGCAGGTCCAGCACCGCCCCCGGGCGTCCGCGCCAGCGGCTGCGGGGAAGAGCTCGCCAAACCGGAGGCAGAGAAGAGGCCAGAGCCCTGGGGCAGGGGGCGTAGCCTCTGTAGTCCCGCTCCATCCTTGTCCCGGCTCCCCGGTGGCTCGGACCGAGGATGCGCGCCGCTGGAGGCCGGGGAAGCTGAGGTTGTGGCTATCGTACTTGGTCCACCAGCAACTTCTCAATCGCCCCCATGGCGCTGCCCGGAGCCGAGGGCGCGGCCGGCACGCCGCTGTCCGCAGCCCCGGGCGACTCGGGGAGCTCCTCCTCTGGGATGTGGGCAGCGCTTTACGACTACGACGCGCGCGGCGAGGACGAGCTGAGCCTGAGGCGCGGCCAACTGGTGGAGGTGCTGTCCCAGGACGCCGCGGTGTCTGGCGACGAGGGCTGCTGGGCCGGCCAAGTGCAGCGGCGCCTGGGTATCTTTCCCGCCAGCTACGTGGCGCCGTGTGGCCCGGCACCGCCGCGGCCGTGCTCGCCCGTGCACGTGGACTTCGAGCTCCTGGAGCTCAAGGAGCTGATCGGCGCCGGCGGATTCGGCCAGGTGTACCGCGCCACCTGGCAGGGCCAGGAGGTGGCGGTGAAGGCGGCGCGCCGGGACCCCGAGCAGGACGCGGCGGCGGCTGCCGAGAGCGTGCGGCGCGAGGCGCGGCTCTTCGCCATGCTGCGGCACCCCAACATCATCCAGCTGCGAGGGGTGTGCCTGCGGCCGCCGCACCTCTGCCTGGTGCTGGAGTTCGCGCGCGGCGGGGCGCTCAACCGCGCGCTGGCGGCCGCCGCCTCGGATCCCCGAGCGCCCGGCCCTCGCCGCGCGCGCCGCATCCCCCCGCAGGTTCTGGTCAACTGGGCGGTGCAGATCGCCCGCGGCATGCTCTACCTGCACGAGGAGGCGCTGGTACCCATCCTGCACCGCGACCTCAAGTCTAGTAACAGTAAGTGCGGGGATCCCCCAAGGGATCGTGGTACCAGGAGCCCAGAGAGGAGGGGTCGGTCTGGGACTCGCGGAAGGTGAAGACGTGCTCTGCTTGACTTGCTTTAGAACCGACGGTGCTCACCCTGGTGTTGTTATCCTGGAGAACCCCTTTAAAAGACAGGGACAGGAGCTTGTAGATGACTTCTTGTTACTCTCTGGGTGTCTTTCCCGCCAGCTACATGGCGCCGTGTGGCCCAGGGAGGAAACCCCAGGGAGTGTTTATATGTCTGTGTAGGTCTCCCAGTACATTTGCTCAGGTCTTTGCCAGCCCTGGTCTTAAAGAGTATGTTTAGCCTGGCCGCTAAGCATTAACGCTCCCTCCCCATTTCCTTCCACCTTACAAGTGTCTTATTAAAGTTTCTAATTCGGGGCTTCATGCATTCCAAGCAGGCACTCTGCCCCCAGATCGTCTCACTGAGAACATGGCTTCTCATCCTTGGGCTTTCCCCAAAACCTCAGATGTCTCTGTGTATGAAACATGTACTTGTTGTTGTTTGGAGGACTCTTGTGCAAATCAGAAGCTCCCGCATCAGAAGCTCCTGTTTGAGCTGAGAACAGGAGCACCGACCCTGTACTGTACTGCACACCTGACCTATCAGGTTGCTGTTACCTTATCTGTAAATCAGAGTGGATTTTCCAGACGTTAGCAGGGAGCTGACATGCGATCAAAACACGAATTCTATCAATGTTTGCTGTCTAAGAGAGCTAGAGGGGATTCTGTTTGAAGTCGCTTCTTGACGACTGAAGAGTCTTTCCCTCCCTACAGTGAAATGGAATCTCATGCAAGAACTAAAGGATTCAGCTGGAGCTGGTGCTGACCAGCCACAGTTGCATGGCCCTCAGTCCTCCCAAACCAGCTAGGACAGGAGCTAGCTGGAAGGATGTCAGTGTCTTCTAAGGGTAGAAAGACAGTAACCAGGGCAAGGAGCTGTACTTTCCTTTTTTTTTTTTAGTTTTTTTTTTTTGTTTGTTTGTTTTGTTTTTCGAGACAGGGTTTCTCTGTGTAGCCCTGGCTGTCCTGGACTCGCTTTATAGACCAGGCTGGCCTCGAACTCGCAAAGATCCGCCTGCCTCTGCCTCCCAAGTGCTGGGATTAAAGGCGTGCGCCACCACCGCCCGGCTTGTACTTTCCTTAAATGCTTGTGTAGATTCTCTTTTGCTATCAAAATCCTCAGTACAGAAATGTACTTGAGAGTTAAAATATTCTCTCCATTATGCAGATTGTGAATAATTGGAAAGTTGTGCCTATGTGTGATCATTGGATGGCCCCCAATCCACGCCCCCCAGCCTATATAATTTAAGTCTCAACTGCTGCAGTGATGAGGTGCCTTGTGACGAGGTGCTGATGGTCATTGTGTGTCTCAGTGCAGCAGCTGGGTGCACGGAGTCCCTGGAGTGGTTTGCTTTACGGTCTCTGTCATACTAACGTGAAGCATATGTATTTATGTGTGGCCAGATGCACATGTGTGAGGGGGTTTGTGAGTGTGCTCCTGCACGTGAAGGCCTGATGTAAACTGTAAGTGACCTTCCTTGGGTGACCGACACCTCTTTATTGAGACAGAGTCTCTCACTTTCCTGGAACTCACCGGATTTGGCTAGGCAGGCTGGCTCATTGAACCCTGGGGGTCCTTCCATCTGGGCTGCCCCACTGCTGGGATCAGAAGATGTGCTGCCAGGCTGGGCTTTTTAGGTAGGTTCTGAAGGTGGAACTAAGGGGCTGTCCTTGTGTGTGCACAGCGAGTTCTTTTCTTTCAGCAAGATATGTTCTGCTGCTACAGCACAAGAGAAACCTTCGCTTGCCCTGCAAACCTGGCTGCTGGAGAGCCTCTACCGCAGGAGAACAGCACATCACACCAGCCCGTCTGCAGGAGCTTCATGACAACTCAGAACCCAGCATCCTGCAAGTTTTGTCCAAAAACTAGTACACAAGAAGCCTCACTCCTTATGCCAAAGGTTCAAGGCCACACCTACTGCAATTGTACCCAGTCTGGCTTGGTGGGTGGTTCTTTGTGTGTGCAGTTGCAAGCACACACGCGGGTGGAGACCAGAGGACAACCTCAGGATTTTTTTTTTTTGTTCCTCCAGTGCCTTTTATCTTTTGACCAAGACAGAATCTCTGACCTAGAAATGTACTTGAACCTAGCCTACTGGCCAGGCTTGCTGGCTAGTGAGCCCCACGAGTTCACCCGTCTCTTTCCTGGCACTGGGATCACAAGCATGCACCAACACTCCCGGCTTTTTACATGTGGGTTCTAGGACTCTCTCTTAGGCACACGCTCTTGCCGGCAAGTGCTTCACTAGCTCTCACTGAGCTATCTCCCTAGTACCGGCTCAGTGCTCTTTGAGGGCCACACCACGTGTCTGCAAATAACCAGTGCATGTCTGCTAGGTGTGTGCAAAGCACAGGGTGGCATGGGATACCTTGCTTATGTGCTTCCACACAAAAGGTGAACTTTTAAAGAGTTCCCAATACTCTTAAAACACGTAGCCAAACTTCCCAGAGCATGTATGATTTTTTTAAAGACAGGCAAGGTTTCTTTTATTTTAAAAAGTTACCATTGGAAGCTGCCCACTTCCTAGAGTGCTTTCTTACCACAGTGCTTCCTCTCCTCCAGCACCCCACAAAGTGGGCACGGGGGCAGATTCTTGTAATTCCTGTGCTCTGAAGGCAGAAGCTGAGGATCAAGAGTTCAAGGCTACCCTAAGACATGTACTGAGTTTAAAGGCAGTTTGGGCTGGCTGTGTGTGATCTTGTCCCAGTACACTAAAAAACTTAAAAGAAAGGAAAGT